>CM038215.1:47504725-47773975 GCA_021442155.1 Cymbidium sinense
TAAAAATAACTTAAAACTAACTAACTAAAGCTAATAACTAATAAAACTAAACTAATAAACTAATAAACTAATAACTAAAAACTAATAAACTAAACTAACTAATAATAACAAAAAACCTAAACTAATAACTAACTAAACTAAATAACTAAACTAATAACTAACTAATAACTAACTAAAATAAACTAAACTAATAACTAACTAAAAACCTAAAAACTAAACTATAACAAATAACTAATAATAACTAATAATAATTAACTAAAACCTAAATAACTAATAACTAATAAAACTTATAAATAAATAACTAAACTAATAAAAACTAATAAACTAATAAGCTAAATTAAATAATAATAAATAATAACTAACTAATAACTAACTAATAATAACTAACTAATAAAACTAAGTAACTAATAACTAAGAACTAATAACTAATTAATTAGTAAAACAAACTATTAAATAACTAAAGTAATAAAAAACTAATAAGTAATAATAACTAAAAATAATTAATTAACTAATAAAAACTAATAAACTAACTAATAACTAACTAAAACTAACTAATAAATAAAACAAACAACTCACTAATAAAACTAATAACTAAATAACTAATAAAACTAAATAAACTAATAACTAATAAATAACTAACTAATAACTAATAATAACTAAACTAAAAACTAATCAAACAAATAACTAATAACTAAACTTAAAACTAAAACAAATAAACCTAATAATAAAACTAATAACTAAAATAATAATAATAACTAATAATAAACTAAACTAACTAAAATAACTAAACTAACTAAAACTTAACTAATAACTAACTAATAAACTAAAACCTAATAAACTAATAATAAAATGAAAAACTAACTAATAACTAAACCTAATAACCAATAAATTAAATAACTAAAAACTAATAAACTAAACTAATAAACTAATAAACTAAAACTAATAACTAATAACTAATAACTAAACCTAACCCTAAAACTAATAATAATAATCTAACTAACTAAAAACTAATAACTAAACTAATAAATAAACTAACTAATAATAATAACAAACTAATAAATAATAAAACTAAAAAACTAATAATTAAACTAAACTTAATAAACTAATAAACTAATAATAATAACTAATAACTAATAATAACTAATAATAATAACTAACTTATAACTAATAACTAATAATAAATAATAATAATAAACTAATAACTAATAATAACTAACACATAACCATAACTAACAACTATAATAAACTAAAGATAAAACTAATAAAAATAGCTAATAAAACTAACTAAACTAATAACTAAACTAAACTAAAAAACCTAATAACTAAAAACCTAATCCTAATAATAAAAAAATAACTAAACTAATAACTAAATTAATAAACTAAACTAATAACTAAACTAATAAAACTAAACTAATAATAACTAAACTAATAATAACTAAAAACTAATAACTAATTATATAATAAATAAATAAATAAATAACTACTAACTAATAACTAATAACTAAAAAACTAATAATAATAAACTAATAAAGCTAATAACTAACTAATAACTAAAACTAAATAACAAACTAATTGCTAATAACTAATAAAAACTAATAATTAATAACTAATAAACTAAACTAATAACTAACTAATAACTAAATAAAACTAAAATAATAACTAAATTAAATAACTATAACTAATAATTACTCATAATAACTAAACTAAAACTAATCAACTAATAATAACTAAAAACTAACTAAATAATAGTAAACTAACCTAAAACTAATATCTAACTAACTAACTAAAATATAATAACTAAACCTAATAAATTAATAAACTAATAACTAACTAATAACTAACTAAAACTAATAATAAAACTAATTAACTAATGATAACTAATAACTAATAATAACTAACTAAAAATAATAAAAACTAACTAATAAAACTAATAACTAATAACTAATAAACTAAATAAAACTAAAGCTAACTAATAAACTATTAAACCTAACTAATAACTAATAAAACTAACTAATAACTAATAACTAATAAACTAAACTGAAAAAACTAATAACTAACTAATAAAAACCTAATAACTAGTAATAAAACTAAACTAATAACTAACTAATAAATTAACTATTAATAACTAATAAAAACTAATAAAACTAATAACTAAAGTAATAAAAATAAACTAAATTACTAAATTAATAATAACAACTAAGTAATAAAAAACTCAATTAAAAACTAATAAACTAAACTAATAAAATTAAAATAACTAAAATAACTAATAATAACTAATAACTAAAACTAATAATAATAACTAACTAGTAAAACTAATAACTAAAATTGAAACTAATTAAAAAACCAACTAATAATAAAATAAACAAATAATAAACTAATAACTAATAACTAAACTAATAAATTAATAACTAAAAACTAAAAAAAAAAAAAAATAATAATAAACTAACTAAAATAACTAATAAAACTAAACTAATAATAACTAACTAATAAACTAAAAATAATAAAATAATAAATAAACTAAAAACTAATAAACTAACTAAAACTAAATAAACTAAACTAATAAACTAATAATTAATAACTAATAAACTAATAATAATAATAAAACCTAACCAATAATAAATAATCTAAATAAAAACTAAAAAACTAAACTAACTAACAAACCAAAAACTAATAACTAAAGTAACTAATAACTAAAAAAAATAACCAAACTAAATAACTAAAACTAATAAAACTAAACTAAAAACTAATTAATAGTAACTAAACTAATAACTAAACTAATAACTAACTAATAATAATAATAAACTAAACTAACTAAAATAATAACTTATAAACTAATTAATAACAAATAATAATAAACTAATAAAAACTAATAAACTAAACTAACTAAAACTAAACTAACTAACTAATAACTAACTAATTAAACTAATAACTAATAACTAATAATAATAAAACTAATAAAAAAACTAAACTAAATACTATAACTAATAACGAATAACTAATAACTAATAAACTAAACTAAACTAGTAAAACTAACTAACTAATAAACTAATAACTAATAAACTAACAAATTAATAAACTAATAATTAATAACTAAATAATAACTAACTAACTAAACTAATAAAACATATTAACTAATAAATAATAAACTAATAAACTAAATAACTAAATAATAATAAAATAATTAACTAAAACTAATAACTAAATTAATAACTAATAATAACTAAACTAATAAACTAAATAAAACGAAATTAATAAAACTAAAACTAATAACTAATAATAATAAATAACCTAAACTAATTAACTAATAATAATAACTAATAAATAAAAACTAATAAACTAATAAGCTAATAAAATAACTAAACTAACTTATCTAAATAACTAAACTAATAAACTAATAATAAAATAAACTAATAATAAAACTAATAAACTAATAATAACTAAACTAATAAATAAAATAAACTAAACTAATAACTAATAATAATAAATAATAACTAATAATAATAACTAATAACTAATAATAAAACTAAAATTAATAATAAACTAAAACTATTAACTAACTAATAATAATAATTATTATTAAAAAACTAAATAACTAACTAAACTTAAAAACTAATAAAACCTAATAAACTAATAACTAATAAAACTAATAATAACTAGTAATAACTAACTAATAGTAATAATAAATAAAAAACTAAAACTAAACTAATAACTAATAACTAACTAAAATAATAACTAAACTAACTAATAATAACTAAAATAATAACTAAACTAACCACAATAACCAAATAAAAAAAACTAAATACAATAATAAAACCAATAAAAAACTAATAATAAATAACCAATTAAAAACCAATAACCACAATAAATAACTAACTATAACTAATAATAATAACTAATAAACTAATAAACTAAAAACTAAAAACTAAAAAATAAAACTAATAATTAACTAATAAAGCTAAATAAACTAATAAAATTTATTATTGTTAGTTATTAGTTTTAGTTTTATTAGTTTTATTTATTATTATTAGTTTATTAGTTTTATTAGTTTTATTATTATTAGTTATTAGTTATTTATTATTATTATTATTATTAATTTTATTAGTTTTATTAGGTTATTTATTTATTATTATTATTAGTTTTATTAGTTAATTTGTTATTATTAGTTTTATTAACTTAACTAATAACTAAAAACCTATTAATTATAATAACTAAACTAATAACTAAACTAAAATTAATAAAACTAATAATAACCTAAACTAATAAAACTAATAATAATAAACTAATAACTAATAACTAAACTAATAACTGATAAAACAAATAAACTAATAATAATAAAAATAAATTAATAACTAAAATAATAGCTAAACTAATAATAATAAAGCTAATAAATAACTAAACTAATAACTAACAATAACTAAAGTAATAATAAGAAACTAAACCTAAAAAGTAATTACTAATAATGATAATAAACTAACTAATAAAACTAAAAACTAAATAAACTAATAACTAACTAATAAAACTAACTAATAAACTAAAACTAATAATAAACTAAAACCTAACTAAACTAATAAAAATAATAATAATTAATAATAAATAATAACTAAAACTAATAGTAAACTAATAACTAATAATCAAACTAATAACTAAACTAATAGCAAACTAAATTAAAAAATAAAAATGAAATAATAAAACTAAAATAACTAAACTAATAACTAATAACTAATAAATAAACCTAAATAACTAAACTAATAACTAATAATAACTAATAGCTAACAAACTAATAAAAACTAAATAAAACTAAACTAAAAACTAATAATAATAACTAAATAAAAATAATAACTAGTAACTAAAATAATAACTTATGATAAAACAAATAAATGAACTAACTAATAAAACTAATAAACTAATTGACTAATAACTAATAAATATAAATAACTAACTAAAAAACTAACTAAACTAATAAAATTAATAACTAATAATAATGATAACTAATAACTAATTAAAAACTAATAATAATAACAAACAAATAATAATAAATAATAAATAATACAACTAATAATAAACTAATAATTAATAACTAAACTAACTAATAAATAACTAATAAAACTATAACAACTAAATAACTAAACTAATAATAAACTAATAACTAAATGAATAGCTAAACTAATAACTAATAAAACTAAAAATTAACTAACTAATAAAACTAAACTAATAAACTAATAAACTAATAACTAATAACTAAAATAAAAAAAAAACTAAACTAACTAATAATAAAATAACTGACTAATAACTATAACTAAGCTAAAATAAAAAAACTAAATAATAACTAAACAAATAACTAACTAATAAATAAAACTAAAAAAACTAATGAACTAATAACTAATAAAACTAATAAATTATAACTAATAATAACCTAATAACTAAAATAAAAACTAAACCTAATAACTAATAATTAACTAAAAATAAATAAACTAACTAAAATAAATTAATAAACTTAATAACTAATAACTAATAACTAAAATAAAATTAAACTAATAACTAATAAAAATAATTAAACTAATAACTAATAAAACTAATAATAACTAAAAAAACTAATAAAACTAATAAATAATAACTAATAAAACCTAATAATTAATAACTAATAACTAATTAACTAAAATAATAACTAATAATAATAACTAATAACTAATAACTAATAATAATAACAAAATAATAATAATAATAATAAAACAAAATAACTAACTAATAATAACTAAACTAAACCTAAATTAACTAAATAATAACTAACTAAATAATGACTAAATAACTAAACTAATAAAAAATTAACCAACTAATAAAAAACTAATAAAAAATAACTAACCAATAATAATAAACTAAAAACTAATAACTAATAACTAATAACTAATAAATAAAACCTAATAAATGAAAAAAAACTAACTAAATTAATAACTATTAAAACTAAATAATTAATAAAACTAACTAAATAAACCAAATAACTAAACCTAATAACTAATAAAAACTAATAATTAATAATAACTAACAAATAACTAATAATAACTAAAAACTAAAACTTAACTAAGAACTAAACAAACTATTAAAACTAATCAATAAACTAATAAACTAATAATAATATCTAATAACTACAAAAATTAATAAAACTAACTAATAATAAAACTAATAAATATAATAACTAATAATTAATAATAATAATAATAATAATAACTAATAACTAATAACTAAACAAAAACTAACCTAATAACTAATATTAATAACTAATAACTAAAATAATAATAAATAAACTAAAATAACTAAATTATCTAATAAATAAACTAATAAAACTAAATAACTAATAAACCTAAATAACTAAAAACTAAAACTAATAACTAATAATTAAATAACTAATAAACTAATAAAATAACTAAACTAATAACTAATAAATAATAAAATTAATAATGTAAAACTAAAAAACTAAACAAATAAACTAAAACTAATAACTAACTAACTAATAACTAATAAAAACTAGTAACTAAAAATAATAACTAATAAATAAACTAAAAATAAATAATAACTAAACTAATAACTAATAATAAAACTAATAAAACTAATAAAATAATAATAATATTTAATAAAATAATAAAACTAACTAAACTAAACTAACAACTCATAATAACTAATAATAACTAACTAAATAAACAATAAAATAACTAAGCTAAAAACTAATAAAAATAAACTAAATAATAAAACTAATAAACTAATAAACTTATAACTAATAAATAATAACAAACTAACTAATAAACTAATAACTAATAAAACCTAATAAAATAATAATAAAACTAAAACCAAATAACTAATAATAATAATAATAATAATAACTAATAATAATAATAACTAAACTAATAAACTAATAATTAAAACTAAGTAAAATAACAATAAATAACTAACTAATATTAAATAATAAATAATAAACTAAGTAACTAAACTAAAATAATAACTAAAACTAATAATCTAATAACTAATAAAACCTAATAACTAATAATAACTAAACTAATAACTAATAAATAAACTAATAATAACTAAAAAAACTAACTAACTAACTAATTGATAACTTATAAAACTAATAAACTATTAATAATAAACTAACTAATAACTAATAAACTAATAACTAATAATGATAACTAATAATTAATAATAATAATAACCAATACCAACTAATAATAATAACTAAACCAAAAATAAATAACTAAACTTATAACCAAATATAACTAATAAAAACTAAAACCAAACTAAAATAATAACTAATAATAACCAACAAATAATAATAATAATTATAATAAAACTACAATACCAATAATAAACTAATAAACTAACTAACTAATAATAATAATTAATAAACTAAAATAAAACTAATAAAAAACTAAACTAAAAATTAACTAACTAATAAAAAATAACCTAATTAACTAATAACTAATAACTAAACTAATAATAATAAACTGATAACTAACTAAATAATTATTAAAACTAAAAATAATAACAAATAATAACTACTAAACTAGATAACTAAACTAATAACTACTAACTAACTAACTAAACCAATAATTAAATAAGCTAACCAATAACTAAAAGAAAATAACTAACAAAAGAAATTAAACTAAACTAATAAAACTAATAATAACAAAAATAACTAAACTAATAACTAAACTAATAATAAATAATAACTAAATAATAAAACTAAACTAATAACTAAAAACCTATAATAACTAAACTAATAACTAACAAATAAATAAACCAACTAATAACTAAACTAATAATTAATAATGAATTAAATAACTAAACAACTAACTAATAATTAAGTAAATAAAAACTAATAAACTACTAAGTAATAACTAGACTAAAAAAAATAATAACTAAACTAATAATAAAACCTAACTAAAAACTAATAAAATAAACTAATAACTAATAAGTCACTAATAAATAAAATAATTAAAAACTAATAACTAAAACTAAACTAATAAAACTAACTAAATAACTAACTAAATAACTAACTAAACTAACAATAATTAAATAACTTACTAATAATAAACTAACTAACTAAATAACTAAATAACTAAACTAAAAACTAAACTAAACCTAATAACTAAATAATAATTTAGTAAATAAAAACTAATAATAAACTAAAACCTAATAACTAATAACTAAACTAATAATAAACTAAAAACTAATAACTAATAATAACTAATAAAACTAATAACTACTAAACTAATAACTATAAATAACTAAACTAATAACTAATAACTAAAAAATAATAAAACTAATAATAACAAATAAACTAATAACTAACTAACTAACTAGCTAACTAATAACTAACTAATAAACTAAAACTAATAAGTAAACCTAAAAATAAAACTAAACTAATAACTAAAAAACTAAACTAAATAATAATAATAAACTAATAACTAAACTAATAAACCAATAACTAAAACTAATTAATAATAAACCTAATAAACTAAAAAAATATCTAACTAAAGCTAAAATAAATAAACTAATAAATAAACTAATAGATAATAATAACTAATAAAACTAATAAAACTAACTAAAAACTAAACTAAAAACTAATTAACTAATAACTAATAAACTAACTAATAATTAACTAAAAACTAATAATAATTAATAACTAACTAACTAACCTAATAAAAACTAAAAACTAATAACTAATAACCTAATAAAAAACCAATAAAGAAAACTAATAATAAAAAAACCTAATAATTATAACTAAATAAAACTAATAATAACTAAACTAATAAACTAATAACCTAATAAAACTAAATAACTTAACTAATAAATAATAATAACTAATAAACTAATAACTAATAACTATAATGAACTAAAACTAATAATAAAACTAGCTAATTAACTAACTAATAACATAAAACAAAAAACTAATAAAAAACTAATAACCAAATAAATAACTAAAACCTAACTAAACCTTACTAAAATCTAATAATAAACTAATAAACTAATAATAACTAATAAAACAAAATAACTAAATAACTAAAATAATAAGTAAAAATAACTAAACTAAAAACTAAATAACTAACTAAACTAAAAACTAATAACTAATAAAACTAACTAACTAAACTAACTTACTAAATAAATAACTAATAATAACTAAACTAATAACTAAACTAATAAACTAATAAATAAATAACTAACTAATAACTAATAATAATAACTAAACTAAAAACTTATAATAACTAAACTAATAACTAATAATAACTAATAAAACTAACTAATAAAACAAACTAAACTAACAACTAATTACTAATTAATAATAACTAACTAAAACCAATAACTAATAATAAATTAAACTAATAACTAATAAAAACTAAAACTAATAAATTAAAAACTAGTAATAATAACTAATAACAAAACTAATAACTAACTAATAATTAATAGCTAACTAAAAACTAAACTAAATAACTAATTAAAACTAACTAAACTAATAACTAACTAAGAAACTAATAATAATAACTAAACTAATAACTAATTAATAACTAAACTAAAACTAACTACTAATAACTAACTAACTAATAATTAAACCTAATAACTAAACTAATAATTAAATAATAATTAAACTAAATAACTAAAAACTAATAACTAATAACTAATAAAAATAACTAAACTAAACTAATAAAAATAATAACCAACTAATAAAAAAAAAAACTAAAACCAAACTAATAATAAAAAAAAAAATAATAACTAATAAATAAATAACTAATATAATAATAATAATAACTAAACTAATAAACTAATAACTAATAACCAATAAACTAACCAACTAAATAATAAAAAACTAAAAACTAATAAACTAATAATAACAAACTAATAATAAATTAATAATTAACAAAAAACTAATAAAAACTAAACCTAATAAACTAATAAACTAATAAACTAATAACTAATAACTAATAAAAACTAATAACTAAACTAATAAATAATAAATAAATAACTAATAACTAATCACTAAAGTAGTAAAACTAACAAACTAATAATAATAACTAAAAACTAAACTAATAAACTAATAAATAATATTGAATAACAAATAAAATTAAATAACTAATTAATAACTAACTAATAAACTAACTAACTAATAACTAAAAAATAATAAACTAATAACTAAACTAAAAAACTAAAACTAACTAATAATAACTAACTAATAATAACTAAACTAACTAATAACTAACTAATAACTAAACTAATTAAACTAATAAATGTAATAATAACCTAGAAGCTAATAACTAAATAATAACCTAATAAAACTAATAATAAACAACTAAACTAATAACTAATAAACTAATAAGTTAACTAAACTAATAATAATAAAACTAAATAAAATAAACTAATAATAATAATAATAATAACTACACTAATAACTAATATTAACTAAAACCAACTAATAAAACTAATAATAACTAAAACTAAAATAACCAAACTAAAATAAATAAACTAATAAACTAACAAACCAATAAACTAATAACCAATAAACTAACTAATAACCAATAATAACAAATAATAATAATAATAATAATAATAATAATAATAACTAATAATAAAACCATAATAATAACCAATAAACTAATAACCAACTAATAAACTAATAATAAAACTAATAATAATAATAATAATAATAACTATCTAACTAACTAATAAATAATAACTAATAACTAATAACTAAAAAACTAATAATAAAACTAATAACTAATAATTAATAACTAATAATAATACCTATAATAAACTAAAAACTAAAAATTAGTAATAACTAACTAATAATAATAAAACTAAACTAATAACTAACTAACTAAGAAATAACCAAATAACTGAACTAACTAAATAACAAATAATAATAAAACTAATAATAACTAAAACTAATAATGACTAAACTAAAAACTAACTAACTAAGAATAACTAAAAGTAATAAAACTAAAAATTAAACTAATAATAATAAAAACTAAACTAATAACTAATAAAACCAACTAATAAAAAACTAATAAAATAACTAAACTAATAACTAATAATAACTAATTAGCTAATAAACTAATAATAAACTAACAACTAATAATAACTAATAATAAAAAACTAAATAAACTAATAATAACTAACTAATAAACTAAATAACTAACAAATAACAAATAAACTCATAAAACTAATAAACTAAATAAACTAATAAACTAATAATAATAACCAAACTAATTCCTAAAACTAACTAACTAACTAAAATAATAACTAATAAAACTAACTAAAACTAAAAACTAAACAAAGAACTAAACCTAATAAACTAACTAAACTAATAATAATAATTAATAACTAATAACAAACTAAAAAACTAATAACTAACTAAAAATAACTAAACTAATTAAGTAATAACTAAAATTAACTTATAACTAAACTAATAACTAATAAAAATAATTAATAACTAAACCTAATAACTAAATAACTAAGTAATAATAAGTAAACTAAAATAAACTAAACTAATAAACTAATAACTAATAAAATTAACTAACTAATAACTAATAATAACTCATAAATAAACTAACTAAACTAAAAACCTAATAACTAAAACTAAATAAATAAACTAATAAAACTAATAATAATAACTAAACTAATAAATAAACCTAAATAACTAAACTAATTAATAACTAAACTAATAAATTAAAACTAAATAAACTAATTAATTAATAACTAATAACTAATACATAACTAAAATAATACACTAAGAACTAATAAAAACTAATAAATAAATAAAACTAACTAACTAATAACTAGCTAATAATAATAAAACTAATAACTAAATAACTAATAAACTATTATAACTAAGAATTAAATAAAACTAATAACCTAACTAATAAATAACTAAACTAATAACTAATAACTAAAACTAATAATAATAACTAATAAAAAACTAACTAAACTAACTAATAACTAATAATAACTCATAATAACTAAACTAATAACTAATAAACTAAATAACTAAATAATAAACTAAACTAATAAATGAATAACTAATAACTAAACCTAATAACTAATAATTAAACTAATAACTAAAACTAATAACTAACAAACTAATAACTCATAAAACTAACTAACTAATAATAAACTAACTAACTTATAAAACTAAATATTAAAACTAATTATAATAATAACTAACTAATAACTAAATTAATAACTAACAAATACTAATAATAAACTAAAAAACTAAAAACTAAACTAATAATGATTAACTAAACAAATGTAACAACTGATAACTAACTAAACTGATAACTAACTAAACTAATATACTAAACTAATAAGTAATAATAAATATAACTAATAATAATAACTAATAACTAACAAATAATAATAATAAAATAAATTAATAAAAAATAACTAACTAAAACTAATAACTAATAATAATAACTAATAATAACTAAACTAACTAAGTAATAAATAACTAATAACTAAACTAATAACTAACTAAAACTAATAACTAATAATAATAACTATAAATCTAATAACTAATAATAATAAACTAAAGCTAATAACTAATAAAAGTAACTAACTAATAACTAAACTAAACTAATAACTAACTAAAAACTAAAAAAAACTAAATAATAAATAAACTAAAAACTAATAAACTAATAACTAATAACTAATATAAAAACTAATAAACTAAAACTAATAATAACTAATAATAATTAATAAAACTAATAAACTAATAATAACTAATAAAACTAATAAACTAATAACTAATAAAAATAAACTTATAAAACTAATAACTAATAATAACTAAACTAATAACTAAATATAAAAAAAAACTAAAAACTAATAACCAACTAAAATAAATAAACTAATAAAATAAAACCTAATAAACTAAACCTAAACTAACTAAAATAATAATAATTAATAAATAAACCTAATAACTAATAAATAATAACTAAACTAATAATAAAAAACTAAAAACTTAAATAACTAAACTAATATAACTAATAACTAATAACTAACTAATGAAAAACTAAAACTAAAAAACTAATAACTAAATATTAACTAATAACTAACTAAAAACTAATACCTAAACTAAAAAACCTAAATAATAACTAATAAATTAATAAATTAAAACTAATAATAAAACTAATAATTAAAATAACTAAACTAATAAACTAATAACTAAGATACTAAAAACTAATATCTAATATTTAATAAACTAATAACTAATAATAATTCAACCCTAAAAATATATAAACCTAAACCAAAACTAAATAAAACCTAAAAATAAAATAAAAAATAAACCTAAGCCTAAATAAACTAAAAACTTTAACTAAAACATAAGAATAAAAACCTAAAATGAAAGGTAAACTAAATAAACTAAATAAATCTAAGCCTACTGGTTTACCTAATTTGAAAATAATAATAATAAAATAAATAAATAAATAACCCTTACCTTAAACCCTAAACCCTAAATTCTAAAAACTCTAAACCCTTAATCTTAAACCCTAAACCCTAAACCCTAAAACTCACCTTAAACCCCAAACCTTGAAAGCTACAACTCTAAACCCTAAACCTTAATCCCTAAACCCTAATCCCTAAACCCTAAAAGCCTAAAAACCTAAACCTAAACTAAATAAAACCTAAAAATAAAATAAATAAAAAACCTAAACCTAAATAAAATAATAAAAGAAATAAAAATAAAAACTTACACTAAAACCTAAACCTAAACCTAGAAATAAAATAAATAAAAAATAAAAACTAAACTAAAATAAAATAAATAAAACCTAAACTAAACTAAAAAATAAAATAAACCTAAAATTAAAAAACCTAAATAAAATGGAAACTAAGCATATAAAAAATCTAAAATAAAATAAAATAAAAACTAAATAAAAACCTAAACCTAAAAAATAAACCTAAAATTAAAACCTAAAAATAAATAAAAAATAAAACCTAAACCTAAATTAAAAAAAAAACTAAACCTAAAATAAAAATTAAATAAACTAAATAAAATAAACCTAAACCTAAACGAAAATAACCATAAACCCTAAAAACCTAAAATCCTAAACCTAAACTAAGTAAAACCTAAAAATAAAATAAATAAATAAACGTAAACCTAAATAAAATAGAATAATAAGATAAAATAAAAACCTAAACTAAACCTAAACCTAAACTTAAAAATAAAATAAAATAAAAAGTAAACTAAATGAAAAAATAAAATAAACCTAAAAATAAAATAAAAACTAAATAGAAATCTAAACCTAAAAAATAAACCTAAAAATAAATTTAAAAAAAAATCCTAAACCCTAAACTAAAAAAACCCTAAACCTAAAATAAAAATAAAATAAACCTAAACCTAGACTCAAAAATAAAATAAACCTAAATATAAAAAACCTAAATAAAATGAATACTAAATGTAAAATAAAAATAAAATAAATCTAAAATAAATTAAAATAAAAACTAAATAGAAAACTAAACCTAAAAAGTAAACCAAAAAATAAAACCTAAAAATAAATGAAAAAGAAAACCTAAACCCTAAACTAAAAAAAAAACTAAACCTAAAATACATAAATAAAAGAAACTAAGTAAAATAAACCTAAACCTAAACTAAAATAAGCATAAACCCTAAACCATATACTATAAACTAATAGTAAACCATAAAAACCTAAAATCCTAAACCTAAACTAAATAAAACCTAAAAATAAAATAAATAAATAAACCTAAACCAAATAAAATAAAATATTAAGATAAAATAAAAACCTAAACCTAAACCTAAACCTAATAATAAAATAAAATAAAAAAATAAAAACTAAACTAAAATAAAATTATTAAAACCTAAACTAAACTAAAAAATAAAATAAACCTAAAAATAAAACCTAAATAAAATAAAAACTAAACCTAAAATAAAAATAAAATAAACCTAAAATAAAATAAAATTAAACTAAAGAAAAACCTAAACCTAAAAAATAAACCTAAAAATAAATTAAAATTAAAACCTAAACACTAAACTAAAATAAAAGAAGAAACCTAAACCTAAAATAAAAATAAAATAAACCTAAACCAAAACTAAAATAAATTAAACTAAAATAAATAAAACCTTAACCAAAAATTAAAATAAACTAAACCTAAACTAAATAAATTAAAATAAACTAAAAATAAACCTAAACCTAAATTAAAAATAAAACCTAAAAGTAAACCTAAAATAAAACCTAAACCTAAACCTAAAAAATTAAAATAAAAACCTTAACCTAAACCTAAAAATAAAAAATAACTCCTAAACCTAAAAAATAAAAGAAAAATAAAACTAAACTAAGAAATAAACCTAAACCTAAACCTAATCCTAAAAAATAAACTAAAATAAGAAACCTAAACTAAAATAGATAAACCTAAAATAAATAAAATAAACTAAATAAAAATAAAAATAAACCTAAATATAAATAAAAATAAAAATAAAAATAAAGTAAAATAAATAAAAAATAAACTAAATAAACTAAATAAATCTAAACCTACCGATTTGCTTAATTTAAAAAATGAACAAAATTTTAGAAAACCATAACCCTAAACCCTAAAAACCCTAAACCCTAAAGAATAATAACTAATAAACTAATAAATTAATAACTAATAATAATAAATAATAACTAATAACTAATAACTAAAAAAACAAATAAAAATTAACAAACTACTAACTAATAAAACTAATAATAACTAATAATAACTTAAACTAATAAAAAATTAAAACTAATAAACTAATAAACAAAACTAATAAGACTAACTAATAAACTAATAAAAACTAAAACTAAAACTAATAACTAAAAATAATAAAACTAATAACAAATAAGAACTAAAAACCTAAATAAAACTAACTAATAAACTAAATAACTAATAACTAATAATAATTAATAACTAACTAATAAATAATAACTAATAATAATAATAAAATAATAAAACTAAAAATTAAACATAACTAATAATAACTAAAACTAACTAAACTAATAACTATAATAATAATAATAATTAATAACTAATAACTAATAACTAATAAAACTAAAATAATAACTAATAACTAATAATGATAAAACTAATAAACAAATAGGTAATAAATTAATAAAACTAACTAATCACAACTAGTAAAAACTAACTAAAATAACTAAATAAACTAATAACTAAATAACTTAAAATAATTAAATAAACTAAAAAAGCTAAATAATAAATTATAATTAATAAATAATAAAAAATAACTTACTAAACTAATAACTAATAAAAAACTAAACTAAAAAAGTAATTATAACTAAAAAAACTAATAAAACTAAAACAAATACTAAATAAACTAATAATAACTAATAATAAATAACCAATAATAATAATAAACTAATAAAACTAAAACTAAACCTAGTAAATAACTAATAAAACTAAAAACCTAATAAAATGAATAACTAATAATAAATAACTAAAACTAATAACTAATAAACAAATAATAAACAAACTAATAAAACCTAATAACTAATAAAACTAATAATAATAACTAAAAATAATAAAAAAACTAATATAACTAACAAATAAAATAAATAATAATAAATTAAAACTAATATTAATAATTAAACTACTAATAATAATAAAATAAACTAATAATAATAAAACTAACTAATAATAACTAATAACTAAAATGAAAAAACTAATAAACTAAAACTAAATAACTAACTAAACTAATAACTAATAAAAACTAAACTAATAATAATAATAACTAATAGTAATAAAAAATAACAAAACTAATAACAAAATAATAATAAAAGCTAAACTAATAAATTAAATAATTAATAACTAATAATAATAACAACTAATAACTAATAACTAATAAATAATAAATTAATTACTAATTAAACTAATAAACTAATAATAACTAAACTAATAATAATAAATAAAATAATAACTAAAATTAATAATAATAATAATGAATAACTAATAACTAATATAATAAACTAATAACTAACTAATAACTAGTTAATAATAACTAATAAAAAAACTAATAACTAATAAAAACTAAACTAAACTAACTAAATGATAACTAAAAATAAACTAATAACTAATAATAAAATTAAATAACTAATAATGATAAACTAAATAACTAAACTAACTAATAAAACTAAACTATTAAAAAATTAATAAAATAAAAAGCTAATTAACTAATAAAACTAAAACTAATAAACAATAAAAACTAATAACCTAATAAAAACTAATAACCTAATAAAAACTAATAACTAAATAAAACTAATAAACTAAACTAATAACTAATTAAACTAATAACTAATAAAAACTAATAACTAATAATAAAAACTAAAAAGCTAATAAAACTAAAACTAATAATAACTAAAAAAGTAAAACTAACTAATAATAATAATAATAATAATAATAGAACTAATAAACTAATAATAAAATTACTAATAACTAAATTAAATAAAAACTAACTAAACTAAAACTAATGTAAAACTTAAATAACTAATAAAAACTAATGAAACTTAATAAACTAAACTAATATCTAATAAACTAACTACCTAATAAACTAATAACTAAAATAACAAACTAATAACTAACTAATAACTAAAAACATAATAATAATAATAATAATAATAATAATAAATAATAATAATAATAACTAATAATTAAAAACTAATAAAAAACTAACTAAACTAACTAAACTAACTAAATTAGAAATGCCACCCCCTAAATTTTAGAAAAACCATAACCCTAAACCCTAAAAATCCTAAACCCTAAAGAATAACAACTAATAAACTAATAAATTAATAACTAATAATAATAAATAATAACTAATAACTAATAACTAATAAAAACAAATAAAAACTAACTAACTACTAACTACTAAAACTAATAATAACTAATGATAACTTAAACTAATAAACTAAACTAATAAATAAAACTAAAATAATAATAAATCTAATAATAACATAACTAATAACTATTAATAATAACTTACTAATAAGACTAACTAATAAACTAATAAATTAAAAACTAAAAATAAACTAATAACTAAAAATAATAAAACTAATAACTAATAAGAACTAAAAACCTAAATAAACCTAACTAATAAACTAAATAACTAATAACTAACTAATAAATAATAACTAATAATAATAATAATAAAATAATAAAACTAAAAATAAGATATAACTAATAATAACTAAAACTAACTAAACTAATAACTAATAATAATAAATAATAACTAATAACTAATAACTAATAGAACTAAAATAATAACTAATAACTAATAATGATAAAACTAATAAACTAATAGCTAATAAATTAATAAAACTAACTAATCACAACTAATAAAAACTAACTAAAATAAATAAATAAACTAATAACTAAATAACTTAAAATAACTAAATAAACTAAAAAGAGCTAAATAATAAATAATAACTAATAAATAATAAAAAATAACTAACTAAACTAATAACTAATAAAAAAAACTAAACTAAAAAACTAATTATAACTAAAAAAACTAATAAAACTAAAACAAATAACTAAATAAATTAATAATCAATAATAATAAATAACCAATAATAATAATAAACTAATAAAAATAAAACTAAACCTAATAAATAACTAATAAAACTAAAAACCTAATAAAATGAATAACTAATAATAAATAACTAAAAGTAATAACTAATAAACTAATAATAAACTGAAACTAATAAAACCTAATAACTAATAAAACTAATAATAATAACTAAAAATAATAATAAAACTAATATAACTAACAAATAAAACAAATAATAATAAACTAAAACTAATATTAATAATTAATCTACTAGTAATAATAAAATAAACTAATAATAATAAAATAAACTAATAATAAAACTTACTAATAATAATAATAACTAAAATGAAAAAAATAATAAAATTAAATTAAATAACTAATAAAAACTAAACTAATAATAATAATAACTAATAGTAATAAAAAATAACAAAAATAATAATAAAAGCTAAACTAATAAATTAAATAACTAATAACTAATAATAATAAAACAATGTAGCTAATTGTAATAAATAATTAACTAATTCTTAATAAAGTAATAAACTAATAATAGTAATGATAATAAATAAAATAATAACTCTAATAATAATAATAATAATTTAATAACTAATAATAATATAATAAACTAATATTGGTAATAATAACTAATAAAAGGTAATAAAACTAAAACTAACTAAATAATATAAAAATAAATAAAATAATAATTAAATAACTAATAATAATAAATAAATAAAACTAGTAATATAACAAATAAAACTAAATAACTAAAACTAACTAATAAAACTAAATTAAAAACTAATAAAATAAAGTTAATAAACTAAAACTAATAAATAATAAAACCTAAATAATAATACTAATATAAAGTAATAATTAATTAAGTAATAATAATTAAACTAATAACTAATAAAAATAATTTAATAATAAAACTAAAAATAATAAAACTTAAATAACTAAAAACTAAAAACTAATAATAATAATAATAATAATAATAATAATAATAAATAATAAAATAATGATAAAATTACTAATTACTATTAAATAAAACTAAAGAAATAATGTAAAAACTTAAATAACTAATAAAACTTAATAAAATAAAGCGGATCTAATAAATATACAATAAAGTAATATAAAAATAACAACTAATAAAAAATAGCTAATTAAAATAAGCAACTAAAAACTAATAATAATAATAATAATAATAATAATAATAATAATAATAATAATAATAATAATAATAATAATAACTAATAATTAAAAACTAATAAAAATTTAACAAATCTAACTAAACTAACTAAATTAATAACTAATAAACTAATAATAAAAAATTACTAATAATAACTAAATAAAAACTAAATAATAACTAAATATCTAAGAAATAACTGAAAATTAATAAAAACTAATAAATAATAAAATAAACTAAATAACTAATAATAAACTAAACTAATAATAACTAAACAAATAAAACTAACTAATAAAGTAAATAATAAACCTAACTAAAACTAATAAATTAAAAAAATAATAAAACTAAATAATAATAAACTAAAAAAAACTAAAATATAATAACTAAAAACTAATAAGAACTAATAATAATAACTACACTAAACATAAAACCAAATAAACTAATAAACTAATAAAAATTAATAAAAACTAAAAATAACTAATAACTAAAACTAATAACTAATAATAATAATAACTACAACTAATAAAAATAAAAATACTAATAAAACTAAATAAAAGTTAATAATACCAAAAATAAATAACTTAAAAACTAATAATAAACTAATCTAATAATTAATAATAATAAACTAACTAATAATAACTAATAACTAATAAATAATAAATAATAAAACTAATAATAATTAATAATAACTAAAATCCTAATAAACTTATAACTAATATAACTAACTAAATAATAAACCAACTAAACTAATAAAAAATAAAATAATGGTAAACTAAACTAATAATAATAATAATAATTAACAATAATAATAGTAATAACTAATAGCTAATATAATAACTAATTAACTAATAAAACTAAAACTAATAAAATAAATAATAATAAAAAATAAACTAATAAAACTAATAATAATAATAACTAAAATAATAAAAACTAATAAAACTAAACTAATAAATAACTAAATAATAATAAACTAAAATAATAATAATAATATAAAATAAAAACTAATAAATAATAAATAATAAATAATAATAATAATAATAATAAATAACTAATAACTAAAAAAACTAAATAATAATTAAACTAAAATAATAATAAAACTAAATAATAAAACTAATAAACTAAAACTAATAACCTAATAAACTAATAATAATAATTAAAATAAACTAACAAAAATAACTAATAAACTAATAATAACTAATAATAATAAATAAACTAATAATAACTAATAACTAAACTAATAATAAATAATAATAATAACTAATAATAACTAAAACCTAATAACTAAACTAATAAATAAATAACTAATAAAAATTAACTAATAATAATAAATAATAACTAAACTAAAACTAACTAATAAAATAAATAAATAACTAAAAATAAAAAACTAATAATAATAATAACTAATAATAACTGAAAATAACTAATAATAATAATAATAATAACTAATAATAATAATTATAACTAAATAATAATACTAATAATAATAAAAAACTAATAACTAAAACTAATAATAAAATCTAAATAACTAATAATAAACTAATAACTAATAGTAAAATAAAAACTAATAAAGAATAATAATAAAACTAATAAAAACTAAACTACTAAATTAATAACTAATAAATAATAATAAATAATAATAAACTAAAAACTAATAATAACTAACTAAATTAACTAACTTACTAATAAAACTAAAGAACTAACAACTAATAAACTAAAAACTAATAATAAAATAAAAAACTAAACTAATTAATAGCTAATAAAACTAATAACTAATAATAACTAATAATAAACTAATAATAATAATAACTAATAAACTTAATAACTAATAAAACTAAAAACTAACTAATAATAAACAAAAAATAACTAATAACTAAAAACTAATAAAACTAACTAAAAACTAAAACTTAATACACACACATTAGATTAAATCACCACTTCTAGCTTTATGTTAGGACGCTACATAGTGTGATGTATGTTTTATTTTGTGATGTATTATTTTAGACTAGATGTTAGGGTCCATGTTTCTTAGACTGGATGGTAGGTCGTGATTAGCCTAATCATGTTTTATGCAGGGGATTATTTTTAAGGGGATGCTTAAAAGTAAATATAAATGCTCTCTTTTGCAGGTTGCTTAAGCCCCTAAGCATAATCCAAGTTAGGATAGGTGGGCTTAGTTACCCATATGCAGGGTGCTAAGTCCAAATAATAAATATAAATGTTTCGGTTGTATGTATGTTTAGCTAACCTCTATTTTGCAGGTGTAGTTAGATTTACTTTTCTATTTTTAATGTAATTTTATATTAGGAATTAAGATTAGTGTTGTGGTGTGGGGGGTGGGGGGGATAAGTATGACCATTGGCTAGAAGGCTTTGTCTTGGGAGACCATGTGATGCCTTTGAAGTGGAGCAAACCAAATCAAAGGAGGAAGATACATGAAGATACATTAGAAATGGCATGCCTTTTCTTAGTTTCTGACTTGATTGATGTTTTGTTATATGGCCTAGATCCGATTAGGCTCTTAGGGAAAAATAAATCTTTTACCTAACTACAACTCATAATTAAATTTTTAAATAACTCATAACCTCACATAAAGCTTAGACATTAAATCAAGATAATTAAAATATTTAGCAACCCCTTAGATGTATGGTTGTATGACTAATATGATGCATGCATCTTTTACCACTCTTGCAAGATTGAGGGCCTCCATTCTTGAATGCATGGGAACCGCTTGACCTATGAGAGAAACTCTTACTAACGGAGCTTCACCCTCTTCTCTTCTGATTTGTCCAATAATCAATTTCATCATGCATTTAGACATATGAAAATCCCAAAGCCTTTGTCAAAATGAAGTGTCAAAAACAAATAAAATTTGAAAAGATTTGCATTTGACTAAGTCATTACTCAAACCACTCATGCTCTAGTCTCTTTAGGGAGTGTGTTTAAGGACTTTAGTCTCTCTCTAAATAATAACAACCTAACTATCTTGCAGAAGCATATGACTTGCCAACATGGTTTTAAAGCATAGGAGGTGTTAGCTGGCTACCACTCTAGGCGATTGTAAGCCCAGTAGTCGGATGGTGTAAACCCTAAAATTAACCCTAAACCCTAAACCTAGAACCCTAAACCCTACCATGAACCCTAAAAACAAATCCTAAACCCTAAAGCCTTAAACCTTAAAACAAACCACATATAATAACCCCAAAATAAATCCCAACCCTAAACCACAACCCTAAACTAACCTAAATCATAAACCCTAAACCATAATCCCTAACCTTAAAAACATAAACACCTAAACTAAAACTAAATAAAACCTAAAAATAAAATAAATAAAAATACCAAAACCTAAATAAAAAAAACCTCAACTAAAACATAAAAAGAAAAACATAAACTAAAAGGTAAACTAAATAAATTAAATAAACTTAAGCCTACCGATTAATGTAATTTAAAATAAAGAAAAATAAACTCCTAAACCCTAATCCCTAAACCCTAAACACTAAACCCTAATACTCACCTTAAATCCTAAACCTTAAAACTCACTTAGGCACCCTACTAAACTGAGCCTTAAACCTAAATCCTAAACCCAAATTTACTCACAAACCCTAAATCTGATCCAAACCCTAAAAACCAAAAAACCTAAACCTAAACTAAATAAAACTTACAAATAAAATAAATAAAAATAAAAACCTAAACTAAAACCTAAACCTAAACCTAGAAAAAAAATTAAAGAAAAAACTAAATTAAAATAAAATAAATAAAAACCTAAACAAAATTAAAAAATAAAATAAAACTAAACATAAAATAAAATAAAATAAAATAAAAAATAAATAAAAACCTAAACCTAAAAAATAAACCTAAAAATAAATAAAAAAGAAAACCTAAATCCTAAACTAAAAAAAACTAAACATAAAATATAAACTAAATAAAATAAACCTAAACCTAAACTAAAATAACCCTAAAAACCATAAAATAAATATAACTAAAAATAAAATAAATAAATAAACTTAAACCTAAATAAAATAAAATAATATGATAAAATAAAAACCTAAACTAAAACCTAAACCTAAACCTAAGCTAAAACAAAAACCTAAGCCTGAACCTAAACCTAAAAATATAATTAAAAAAATTAAAACTAATTATCACCTCAATCTGGAAAGATCTTCACCCGGATGTGTAGATGTGTCTTGAGTGGTGCATCTGGGACCAGTATCTCCGATTTCTATTTGAGCGTTCTGACAAACGGGTTTCATGAGCATAATTTATGGAAAATCTCGGTGGTAGCGACCACCGATCCCATCAGAACTCCTCAGTTAAGCATGCTTGGGCGAGAGCTGTACTATGATGGGTGACCTCTTAGGAAGTCGTCGTGTTGAACCATCTGTTGATGCCGCCCATTTTATTTCCTTTTTATTTTATTTTATTTTATCGTTGACACCGGAGAACTCGGCGATCGACTCCAAAAATGTTGTCGATGGGATGCCTCAAACTGAAAAATAAGAGTCGTGGGGCCCACGAGGCTGATCCGCACATCTCGTGCGGAGGCCACACGTAAATCGCCATAACTTCGTGCACGATTGTCTGATTCGCCATTATGAACTAAATTCGGAAAGATCTTTGCGGGGGCACGCCTTGAGATGTGCCCGCGCATTTGGCGGGGTATCTCAATTTTGGCTATTTAGAAGCCTTACTGCGACACGGACGGGTTCCGCATGAGCACAATTTGCAGCAAATCTCCAGAGGGTACGACCGCATCAGCACAGATAATCCTATGATAACTCTTCAGTTAAGCGTGCTTAGGCAAGAGCATCACTATGATGGGTGACCTCCTAGGAAGTCATCGTGTTGAACCATATGTCGATGTCGCCCATTTTATTTTCTTTTATTTTTAATTTATTTTACCATTGATGTCATAGAACTCGGCGATTGACTCCAAAAATGTCATAGATGGGATGCCTCAGAATGAAAAACATGAGCCGTGAGGCCCACGCGGCTGATCCGCGCATCTCGTGCGGAGGCCACACGAAAATCGCTATAACATTATACACGATCGTCTGATTCTCCATTATGACCCCAATCCGGAAAGATCTTTGCGGGTCGTATGACGGGCAGATGAGCTTTAGGCGCATCTGGCAGGACTCGTATCTCTGATTTTGACTATTTCGAAGCCTTACCGTGGCACGGATGGGTTCCGCATGAGCATAATTTACGGTAAATCTCCAGCGGGCGGAACCGCACCAGCACACCAGATCCCATGAGAAACCATCAGTTAAGCATGCTTGGGTGAGAGCAGCACTAAGATGGGATGCCTCACACTAAAAAAACATGAGCCGTGTTTTTCAGCACTAAGAGGTGACCTCCTGGGAAGTCGTCGTGTTCAACCATCCATTTATGTCTCCCATTTTATTTCCTTTTATTTTTATTTTATTTTATTTTATTTTATTTTATCATTGACACCGGAGAACTCGGTGATCGACTCCGAAAACATCATCGATGGGATGGCTCAGATTGAAAAACATGAGTCATGGGGGCCACGCAGCTGATCCGCACGTCTTGTGTAGAGGTCGCACGAAAATCACCATAACTTCTCGTACGATTGTCCAATTCGCCATTATAACTCCAATCCGGAAAGACCTCTACGGGGCGCACAACGCGCAGATATGCCAAAGGTGCATCTGGCAGGACCCGTATCTCTAATTTCAGCTATTTTGAAGCCTTATCGTGGCACAGACGGGTTCAACATCAGCACAATTTGCTGCAAATCTCTAGTGGGTGCGACCGCACCATCACAGCAGATCACATGAGTTCTTCATTTAAGCGTTCTTGGGCGAGAGCAGTACTATGATGGGTGAACTCCTGGGAAGTCGTCGTGTTGAATCATCTATTTATGCCACCCATTTTATTTCCTTTTTTTTATTTTATTTTACCGTTGACGTCAGAGAACTCGGCGATCGACTCTGAAAATGTCGTGGATGGGATGCCTCGGGGAAAAAACATGAGTCGGGGCCCCGGCGATCGCGCATCTCAAGCAGCGACGCGAAATCACCATAATTTTACGCCGCGATCATCCGATTTGCCATTATGACCCCAATCAGGAAAGATCTCGTAGGGCATGATGCATGATGTCGCAAGCTTAGGACCGTATCTCCGATTTTGATTAGTTCAAAGGCATACTGTGGTAGAGATGGGTTCTACATGAGCACAATTTACGGTAAATCTCCAATGAGCGCGACCACACCAGCACACTAGATCCTATGAGAACTCTTCAGTTAAGCATGCTTGAGTGATCACAACACTATAATGGGTGACCTCCTGGGAAGTCATCATGTTGAACCATCTATTGATGCCACCCATTTATTTCCTTTTATTTTTATTTTATTTTACCATTGATGCTGCAGAACTCGGCGATCGACTCCAAAAATATCATAGATGGGATGCCTCAGACTGAAAAACATGAGCCGTGGGGCCCACGCAGCTGATCCGCGTGTCTTGTGCTAAGGCTACACGAAAATTGCCATAACTTTACGCACGATCGTCCGATTAGCCATTATGACCCCAATCAGAAGATATTCTCGGGACAGCGTAGATGTGCGCATTCTGGACCATATCTCCGTTCTATTTGAAGCCATATAGCGAGCGGGTTTCACATGAGCATAATTTATGACAAATCTCCATTGGGCGCGACCGTACCAGTACAACAGATCCCATGAGAACTCCTCAGTTAAGCATGCTTGGGCAAGAGCTGTACTATGATGAGTGACCTTCTCGGAAGTCGTCGTGTTGAACCATCTGTTGATGCCACCCATTTATTTCCTTTTATTTTTATTTTATTTTACCGTTGACGCCGGAGAACTCGGCGATCGACTCTGAAAACGTCGTTGATGGAATACCACCGATAAGGCGTGGGCTGCCGCTGGCGATGATCTCATGGGGAGGCCGCACGAAAATCGCCATAACTTTGCCCATGATCGTCCGATTAGCGTTTATGACCCCAATCCAAAAAGATCTTCACGGGGCGCACGACATAGATGTGTCGCTTGAGCATATGGTGGGACCCGTATCTCCAATTTCAGCTATTTAGATCCCTTATCGCGGCACGAACGGGTTTCTTATGAGCACAATTTGCAGCAAATCTCCAGCGGGCAGGACCGCACCAGCACACCAAATCCCATGAGAACTCCTCAGTTAAGCGTGCTTGGGTGAGAGCAGTATTATGATGAGTGACCTCCTAGAAAGTCATCGTGTTGAACCGTTTGTTGATATCGCCCATTTTATTTCCTTTTATTTCTATTTTGTTTTACCGTTGATGCCGGAGAACTCGGTGATCGACTCTGAAAATGTCATCGATGGGATGCCTCAGATTGAAAAACATGAGCCGTGGGGACCACATAGCTGATCTGCACGTCTCGTGTGAAGGTCGCATGGAAATCACCATAACTTCTCGTACGATCATCGATTCGTCATTATGACCCCATGATATGGACCCAAACAGAGCTACAAACATCAATAGCACAAGAGAAAGCACAAGAGAAAGAAAAACCCCATCTTGGCTAAAGGACTTTGTCCAATAAGACAAATAAAAGAAATACAAGCTCACATCTGAGATCTTGCCATATCAAACAACTACAGCAACAACCAACAGAAAAATAGAAGAAGAAATCAAGATCTTGAGACTGAAAATGTGTAAAGAAAGAAAATAGAAAGTAGTTAGATCTGCTTGAATGTAAAAAACTAGGGCTATAAATAAGCCTTGTAAAAAGACAGAAAATAAGCAATACACATTTGATTCTCAGCTTCTTCTTCTTCTTCCTCTTTCTTCTCCGGCCTCTTACTTTCCCTCTGGATCCTTCCTTGAAGAACCTAAATTTCTCCCGAGTTTCCCCTCTCCCTCTCATTGCGATTATGGAGTTTACTGGTGCTCAAGAGCAGAATACTTATCCTTCATTTCCTCGATACGCCGCGAGTTCCTTCCTCCAAAAGTTTCATCAACCGGTTGAGACAAAGACACAAAGAAAAGCACCGACGGCTGTGATTTAATCCCATGGTAACCCATCCCAAGCAGATCCAATGTCCAGTTTTAAATCAGGGTCATATCATTGGTGCTCTCGTTGAACCACCATTTCTGCAAGAAACAATGGCAGACGGCACAAGACACGCAACAAAAATAGTGGAAGAATGTGTGGGAAGATTGAATAAAAATGATGAATAGATGACATCAATCACCATTATTTTGAATGAAGTATTAAGAAGACTATCAGCCATTGAAGATAAGCTGAAAAAATCAATTCAAGAATAGCAACAAGAAAGTAAAGAATCACAGGTATGTAACTCTAATCCTATAGAATTTACTCATCAAATTAAATCATACAATCAAAATTCAAGACCGTTAAAGTAGACATTAATAGAGAACCCAAAGGGTTGGTTATTCAAGGCGGATCAATTCTTCCAGTATTATAACCTATCAGAAGAATAGAAATTCATCATAGCATCAGTTTACATGGATGGACTTGCTCTAAAATGGTTCCAATGGATGCACCTCAATAAACAAATACATTCTTGGCAAAATTTCAAAGAGCAGTGTAATACAAAGATTTGGACCTTGGTATATAGAGACTTAAGGGGAATTAAATTACACAGAAAAACAACGGTGCAAGACTTTTATAATGAGTTTGAAGAATTGGCTAACCAAATTTGAATTCCTCTAAATTCCTCCAAAGTTGCTTTGAATCGGACTAAGACAAGACATTAAAGAGAAGTCGAGCTTTACAACCAACTTCATTACAACAAGCCTTCCAACTAGCAAAATTAATGAAAGATAGACTAGCAGATGATGTATATGTAGGAAGAAGCTCACGTTTCAACCAAGCAACATCACATCAAAATAACAACAACCTTCTACTACTCTACTATGCCAATTCACAAAAACAAGATCTTAACAAGCTTATTCCAATCCAAAGACTTACACCAACACAGTTAGAAGAAAGAAAGAAAAAGGGATTATGTTTTAACTGTGATGAGAAATACCATAGGGGTCACACATGTAAATCAAAGCTATTTGCCCTCATGGTGGTTAATGAGGATCAGGACAATAACCTATAGCACAAAAACCACCAAGAAAATATATCAATACAAAAAGATATTCCAGAAATCAGTTTCAATGCATTCACAGGTCAATCAAACCCGAGAATATTGCGTTTACAAGGAATGATTGGTAATCAACCAGTGCAAGTACTGATTGACAGTGGATCAACACACAACTTTATACAATCCAAACTAGCCAAATTCATAGAACACATAGTCACACTTGCATCATTTTTCAAAGTATTAGTAGGAAATGGGGAGACTCTCCAATGCTCAGGAGTTTGCTCCAACATACCTATCAAATTACAAGGATATACATTCATAACAGACTGTTACCTGCTGCCTATGCAAGGAGCAGATGAAGTTTTAGGTGTGCAATGGCTAGAGCAACTAGGAGAATGCATCACAGATTACAGGAAGTTAACCATGAAATTCAAATATAATGACACAATGGTACAAACCGCAGGATCTGACTTCAAATGTGGAAATCATTACTTTACATCGGTTTACAAAGCGCAAAACAAGAATGAGATAGCATCTTTACATATCGAAGTATCAAAGGTGAGACTCCATAACAGAAAATTCAGCGACTACTATACAGTATTACATCGATATCAAGATCTATTTCAAGCACCATCAGACTTACCTCCCAAAAGGGAAATTGATAATCACATTAACCTGCAAACTGACACTCAACCAATAAAGGTTAAAAGTTACAGATATTCACATTTTCAAAAGATAGAAATTAAAAAATTAATCAAGGAGATGTTGGATACAGGGATAATAAGAGAGAGCACTAGTCCTTTCTCTTTACCAGCCTTGTTAAGAAGAAAAAAGGATGGGACTTGGAGATTCTATGTAGATTATAGGGCACTAAACAAAATCACCATCCCTGACAGATTTCTAATTCCAACTCCAGAAAAATTAATGGATGAATTACATGGAGCAACTATTTTTTCCAAGTTAGATTTGTGTTCAGGGTATCACCAGATAAGAATGGCAGAAGAGGATATATACAAACGACCTTGAGAACACATGAAGGACACTATGAATTCATAGCCATGCCATTTGGGTTAACAAATGCACCCTCAACCTTCAAGCCATGATGAATACTGATAAAACCATTCCTAAGAAGATTTGTATTAGTATTCTTTGATGATATTCTAATACCCACCATGGAGCAACATCAACAGCACCTACAAGCAGTTCTGTAAAAAATGAAATAAAATGCATTGTTTATCAAACCATCCAAATGCTCATTCATCCAGGACAAAATAGAATACTTAGGGCATATATTGTCAGCCTAAGGAATAGAAGTTGATCCAAAGAAAATTGAGCGATAAGCATGGCCATCTTGTAAGCGATAAGAGGATTCCTGGGTTTAACAAGATATTATAGAAAATTTGTAAGATAATATAACAATTGTTGCACCATTAACATCACTCCTAGCTAAACAAATTTGATTGGTCGAAGAAGCTCAAAAGGCATTTATACATCTAAAAGAAGCTATGGTATCATTACACGTAGCTTTTCCAAATTTTTTCATACCCTTCATTATAGAAGCGATGCGTGCGCATTAGGAGCGATTTTCAAAATAGCCATCCTATTACATATTTCGACAACTATCTCCAACTTTCTGAGATCATCAACTTATGCAAGGGAACTATATGCAATAGCGTAGGAGATGGAGATAGTATCACATAGGTCTAGTTTACCATCGAAAAGAGATCAGAGAACTAATGCAACAAATAATTCGGCGACAACAAAGGTTCTTAATTAAACTCTTGGGCTTTGATTACACCATAGAATACAAACCAGGGATCATAAACAAAGCGGTGATGCCTTGGAAAAGAATTACGTTAAGAACAACATACAACCAACTCAAAGGTATCTACTTATTAGAGTTTATAAACACTCAACAAATTCTTTAATAGCAAATTAAAGAGGAAACACAAGTTATTCCAGAATTATAACAACTCTATCAACAAATAACAGAAAACTCAGAGTTTTTTCCAAAACACAGAGTTTCAAATGGAATAGTGTATTATAAAGATAGAATTGTAATAGCGGCGGTAGTAAGAATCACCATTATGAGAGAACTACACTCAACACCAATAGGAGGTCACGTGGAATAAAAGAACACTAGCAAGAATCACTCAACAATTTTTCTTTGGAAAAGAATGAAGCAAGACATTCAACAATTTATATCAACTTATATGTCAACAAGTAAAGTATGACGAAGAAACTGCGGCTATTGAAACCATTGCCTATACCATTTGGGAGGAATTCTCAATGGATTTTATCACGCGATTATCGGATCTCATAATAAAACAACTATCTTAGTGGTTGTAGACAGACTCTCTAATTATGCATATTTTTCAGCCCTTCAAACTAACTTTTCAGCAACCTCTATTGCTCACATTTTTATTTCAAATATATGCAAACTCCATGGCTCACCAGATAGTATCGATAGAGATCTATCTTTATGAGTAATTTCGGGAGCTATTTAGGTTAAGTGGAACATATATTACGTGAGTTCTTATCATCCTCAAGCAGGCCAAGCAGTCACCAATAGGACATTAGAACAATACCATAGGAGTTTTGTGCTAGAGTCACCAAGGAATTGGTTCCGGTTACCATGGGCGATTTTCCTACAATACATCAGTAAACACTTCCACAAAGATGACTCCTTTTCAAATAGTTTATGACAGACTTCCACCTACAATCATACCTTACAGTGGTAATACAACTAACCACATAGAGGTAGACACCTTATTGCAACAAAGAGATAAAATACTTCAACAACTTAAAGAGAATTTACAAGAAGCTCAAAATAGAATGCAACAAATGGCCAACAGAAAAAGAAGGAAACTCCAATTACAGATAAATGAATTGGTGTTAGTAAAATTACAATCCTACAGACAAACTTCAGTATCATTGCACCCTTACACAAAATTGCAAAGGCAATACTATGGTCCATTAATTCTACAGAAAATAGGGTCGAGCATACAAAGTGGAACACTAGAAAGATCCACAATGTATTTCATGTTTTAGGCTCAAACAATATAGGCAAGACTCCTACACCAGTTATACTCCCGGCACAATTCATAGATGACCCGGCCGGTGGTTAAACCCATCAAAATTCTAGGCGAGACAATACTACAAGCAGACAAGCCTACTAAAGAATTACTAATCCAATGGGATGGAATGTTAACAAAGGATGCATCTTGGGTACCATTCAAGGAGTTCGAAAGCTTATCTAGTTTTGACCTTGAGGGCAAGGTCAATGTTTGGGAAGGGGTAATGATATGGACCCAAATAGAGTCAACATTATGACAAAGAGAAAACACAAGAGAAAGAAAAACCCCATCTTGGCTAAAGGACTTTGTCCAATTAAACAAATAAAAGAAATACAAGCCACTACACATACAGATCTTTCCATATCGACAACTACAACAACAATACGAAAAATAGAAGAAGAAATCAAGATCTTGAGACTGAAAATGTGTAAAGAAAGAAAGAAAATAGAAAGTAGTTAGATCTGCTTGGATGTAAAACACTAGGGCTGTAAATAAGCCTTGTTAAAAGACAGAAAATAAGCAATACACATTTGATTCTCTGCAACTTCTTCTTCTTCTTCCTCTTCATCTTCTCCCGGAGCCTCTTTCTTTCCCTCTGGATCGGCTTCTTCCCTCAGCAGAAGAACCCTAAATTTCTCCCTGAGTTTCCCTCTCCCTGTGATTCTCTGGAGTTTCTGTAGCTCGAGTGAATAGCTTATCATTCATTTCCTCGATACGCTGCGAGTTCCTTCCTCCGGAAGTTTCATCAACCGGCTGAGATAAAGACACGAAGCAAAGCACCGATGGCTGTGATTTAATCTTGTGGTAACCCATCCCAAGCAGATCCAACGGCTAGTTTTAAATCAAGGCCATATCACCCCAATCCAGATAGATCTTCGTCGGGCGCACGACGCATAGATGTGTCGCAGGCGCATCTGGCTGGACCCGTATCTCTGATTTCGGCTATTTCAAAATCTTACCGTGGCACGAATAGGTTCCGCATGAGCAGAATTTACGGCAAATCTCCAGAGGGCGTGACAGCACCAACACACCAGATCCCATGAGAACTCTTCAGTTAAGTGTGCTTGGGTGAGAGCAGTACTATGATGGGTGACCTCTTGAGAAGTTATCGTGTTGAACCATCTGTTGATGCCGCCCATTTTATTTTCTTTTATTTTTATTTTATTTTACCATTGATGCCGGAGAACTCGATGATTGACTCTGAAAATTTCATCAATGGGATACCTCGGACTAAAAAACACGAGCCATGGGGCCCACGCGGCTGATCCGCGCATCTCGTGTGGAGCCCGCACAGAAATCACCATAACTTCATGCACGATCATCTGATTCATCATTATGACCCCAATCCGGAAAGTTCTTCGCGAGGTGCACGACGTGTAGATGAGCCGCAGGCACATCTGGTGAGACCCGTATGTCCGATTTTGGCTATTTCGAGGCCTTACTGCGGCACAGACGGTTTTCTCATGAGGACAATTTGTGACAAATCTCCATCGGGTGCGACCCGGCACCGATCCCATGAGAACTCTTGATTAAGCATGCTTGGCGAGAGCGATCTTATGATGGGTGACCTCACCGGAAGTCGTCGTGTTGAACCATCTATTGATGTCGCCATTTTATTTCCCTTTATTTTTATTTTATTTTATCATTGACGTCGGAGAACTCGGCGATCAACTCTGAAAATGTCGTTGATCAGATGCCTCGGTGAAAAAAACATGGTAGTAGCCAGCGGTTGATCTGCGCATCTCGTGCGGAGGCCTCACAGAAATCGCCATAACATCGCGCACGATCATCCAATTCTCCATTATGACCCCATTCCGGAAAGATCTCTGTAGGCGTACGACGCGCAGATGTGCCGCAGGCGCATCTAATGGGACCCATATCTCTGATTTCGGCTATTTTGAAGCCTTACCGTGATACAGACAGGTTGCACATGAGTGCAATTTATGGCCAATCTCAGCGGGGCGACGCACACCGATCGAGAACTCTTGATTAAGTGCTTGGCGATGATACTATTATGATGTGACCTCTTGAGAAGTCATCGTGTTGAACCATCATCGATCTTGCCCATTTTATTTCCTTTTATTTTTATTTTATTTTACCGTTGACGCTGGAGAACTCGGCGATCGACTCCGAAAACGTCATCGATGGGATGCCTCGGACTAAAAAACACGAGTAGTGGGGCCCAAGCAGCTGATCAGCGCATATAGTGTAGAGGCCACGCAAAAATCACCATAACTTCCCGCACGATCATCTAATTCGCTATTATGACCCCAATCCAGAAAGATCTCCATGGGGCGCACGACGCGCATGACAAGCAGATGAGCCACAGGCGCATCTGGCGGGACCCGTATCTCTGATTTAGGCTATTTCGAAGCCTTACAGCGGCACAGACAAGTTCAGCATGAGCACAATTTGCTACAAATCTGTAGCGGTTGCAACCCTAGCAGCACACCAGATCACATGAGAACTCTTCAGTTAAGCATGCTTGAGCGAGAGCAGTACTATGATGGGTGACCTCCTGGGAAGTCGTCGTGTTGAACCATCTGTAGATTCCGCCCATTTTATTTCCTTTTATTTTATTTTATTTTATGATGCGGGAGAACTTCGGCGATCGACTCAGCGTCATCGATGGGATGCCTTGGATATGGCCGTGGGGCCCGCGGCGATCCGCGTCTCGTCACGAAGGCACGAAATCACCATAACTTCGTGCATGATCTTTCGATTTGACATTATTACCCCAATCCGAAAAGATCTCCGGAGGCGCGCGATCGTAAATGTCACAGCGCTCGCGAACACGTATCTCGATTTGGCTAGTTGAAGCCTTACGTGACACTACGGGTTCGTAGCATTTTGAGGCAAATCTTTCAGCGACCACACCGATGAGAATTGATTAAGCGTGCTTGGAGCGACATGATGGGTGACCTCCACATGAAGTCGTGTTGAACCATTGTTGATGCCCATTTTATTTCCTTTTATTCTTATTTTATTTTACCATTAATGGCGAACTTCAGATCGACTCACGAAAATGTCGTCGATGGGATGCCTCGAGTTGAAAACGGTAGTGGGGCATATGGTGATCTGCATCTGCGTGGGCCGCACAAAAATCGCCATAGCTTCACGCACGATCGTCTGATTCGCCATTATGACCTCGATCCGAAAAGATCTTCGCATGGTGCACGGTGCGTAGATGTGCCGCAAGCGCATCTGGTGGGACCAGTATCTCCGATTTTATTTATTTGAAGCTTACCGAACGCGAAGGGTTCCGCGATGAGTAAATCTCTAGCGGACTTCAGAACCGGCCAGATCACATAAGAACTCTTCAGTTAAGCATGCTTGGGCAAGAATAGTATTATGATGGGTAACCTCCTGAAAAGTCATTGTATTGAACAATCTGTTAATGCCATGCATGTTATTTTATTTTACCGTTGACGCTGGAGAACTCGGTGATCAACTTCAAAAATATCGTCGATGGGATGCCTCAGATTGAAAAACACGAACCGTGGGGCCCACGCAGCTAGTTCGCGCATCTCGTATAGAGGCCGCACATAAATCGCCATAACTTCGTGCACGATCGTCTGATTTGCCTTTATGACCCCAAACCGAAAAGATCTGCGGCTCCCGACGATGATGGTTCGCAGGTGAAATTAAGGACCGTATCTCCAATTTGGTAATTTCAACCCTTACCGATAGGGTTTCTGGATGAGCACAATTGCAACAAATCTCCGTGGGCATGACCGCATTAAAGACACTAGATCCCATGAGAACTTTTCAATTTTTGCAGAACAAGATTATGATGGGTGACCTCCTAGGAAGTCGTCGTGTTGAACCATCTGTTGATGCCGACCATTTTATTTTCTTTTATTGTTATTTTATTTTACCGTTGTTGCCACAGAACTCGGAGATCGACTCCGAAAATGTCATCGATCGGATGCCTCAAACTTAAAAACACGAAGGGGTTAATTTCTGATCCATGCATCTCGTAGAGTCGCATGAAAATCGCCATAACTTCGCATTACCATCATCCATTTTGCTATTATGACAACCGAAAGATCTCCGGTTTACATGATCACGCTGAAGCATAAAGATCTGGCGACCAAGATTACCATTTCGCTATTTTGAAGCCTTGTCGCGACTAACGGGTTTTGATGAGCACAATTTGTAAATTCAAGTAGGCGCATGCCGCACAAAACACTGCATCCCATAAGAACTCCTCACTGTGCGGCAAGAGCAATACTATGATGGGTGACTTCCTGGGAAGTCATTGTATTGAGCCATCTGTTGATTCCGCCCATTTTGTTTCCCTTTATTTTTTATTTTATTTTACCTTTGACGTCACAGAACTCGACGATCGATTCCAAAAAACTCATTAATGGGATACATTGGCCTGAAAAACATGAGCCGTGGGACCCACACGGTTGATCCGCGCATCTCGTACGGATGCCACACTAATCGCCATAACCGATTGATTGTCCATTGTGATCGCAATTGAAAGATATCCAGGCACGAGCGCAGATGAGCGTAGGGCATCTAAATGCACGTATCTCCATTATTTCAAGCCTTCATTGGGTACGTGCACGGGTTCCAGATAAGCACAATTTGCGACAAATCTCCAACAGGCGTGACCACACCAGCTCACCAAATCCCATGAAAACTCTTCAGTTAAGCGTGCTTGGGCGAGAGCAGTACTACGATGGGTGACCTCCTAGGAAGTCATCGTGTTGAACTATCTGTTGATGCCAACCATTTTATTTCCTTATATTGTCATTTTATTTTTCCGTTGTCACCGCAGAACTTGGAGTTTGACTCCGAAAATGTCATCGATTAGATGCCTCGGACTGAAAAACATGAGTCGTGGGGCACACACCTCCGCTGCCGTGCGCATAAATCGCCATAAATTTGCGCACGATTGTCCGATTCGCAATTATGACCCTAATCAGGAAAGATCTTCGTGGGGCGCACGACGCGCAGATGAGCTGCATGAGCATCTGGCGGGACCAGTATCTATGATTTCGGCTATTTTGAAGACTTACCATGGCAAGGACAGGTTCCACATGAGCACAATTTGTGACAAATCTCCGCCGGGCGCACACACCAAAGACATCGATCCCATAAGAACTCTTCTTGATTGTGCTTGGATGAGAGCAAGATTACAATGGGTGACCGGAAGTTGGAACCATCTATTGATGCCGCCCATTTTATTTCTATTTTTTATTTTATTTTATTATATAGTTGACGCCTGAGAATTTGGAAATCGACACCAAAAATGTCATCGATGGGATTCCTCGAACTGAAAAACACGAGTCATGGGGCACACGCGGCTGATTCGCGCGTCTCGTGTGGAGGCCGCATGTAAATCGCCATAAATTCGTGCACGGTTGTCCGATTTGCTATTATGACCCCAATCCGGAAAGATCTCCGTGGGGCTCACGACGCAAGGGTGCATCGGCGAGTTATATCTCCGCGCTATTAAGCCTTGTCGTGGCATAGACTGGTTCCATATGAGCATAATTTGTGGCAAACCTCCAGCAGGCGCGACCGCAATAACACACCAGATCTCATGAGAACTCCTCAGTTAAGCGTGCTTGGGCGATAACAGTACTATGATGGGTGACCTCCTAGGAAGTCGTTGTGATGAATCATCTATTGATGCATCCATTTTATTTCCTTTTATTTTTATTTTATTTTACCATTGCACCGCAGAACTCTGCGATTGACTCTAAAATCCTCATTGATGGGATGCCTCGAACTGAAAAATAAGAGCCGCACGATCCGCACATCTGCGGAGCGAAAAAATCACCATAACTTCACGCTGTCGTCAATCACCATTATGACCCCAATTCAAAAAAAGATCTCGTGGGGTGTACCGCCAGATGAGTGAAGATAGCAGAAGCGATCTCGCAGACCCGATTCCGTTCGGCTATTTTGAATTTGAAGCATCACGCGTTCGCATAAGCACAATTTGCGGCAAATATCCAAGTGCGATCAAACCAACAACGATCCATGAGAACTCTTCAATTAAGCGTGCTTGGGCGAGAACAGTACTATGATGGGTGACCTCCTCGAAAGTAGTCGTGTTGAACCATCTCTTGATGCTGCTCATTTTATTTTCTTATATTTTTATTTTATTTTATTTTATCGTTGACGTCGGAGAACTTGGCGATCGACTTCGAAAAAGTCGATGATGGGATGCGTCGGACTAAAAAATATGAGCCGTCGAGCCCACACGGCTGATCGGTGCATCTCGTACGGAGGCCGCACGTAAATCACCATAACTTTGCGTATGATCGTCCAATTCTCCATTATGACCCCAATCCAGAAAGTTCTCTCGTTTACAACGTAGATGAGTCAGTGCACATCCGGCGGAACCATATCTACAATTTCGGCTATTTCGAAGACTTACCGTGGCACGAACTGTTCCGGAAGAGCACAATTTGCTGCAAATCTCTAGTGGGTGCTACTGCACCAGCACACCATATCCCATGAGAACTCTTTAGTTAAGTGTGTTGGGGCAAGATCTTATGATGGGTGACCTCCGGAAGTCGCCGCTAACTATCATTGATGCCCATTTTATTTCCTTTTATTGTTATTTTATTTTATCGTTGTCACCATAGAACTCGGAGTTCAACTCTGCCATTGACGGATGCCTGCATGAAAAAAACCGAATCATGGGGCCCACGCAATGACGACATCTCGCGGAGGCCGCACGGAAATCTCCATAACTTCGACGATGATCGTCTGATTCGCCATTATTACCCCAATCCGGAAAAGATCTTTGGTGCACACGCCAGATGAGCGGAGAGCATCTAAGCGGACCCGTGATCTATGATTTCGCTATTTTGAAGCCTTATCGCAGCACGGACGGGTTCCACATGAGCACAATTTGCAAAGAAATCTCCAGCGCACGCATACACCGCATCCGAGAACTCTTCAGTTAAGCATGCTTGGGCGAGAGCATTACTATGATGGGTGACATCCTGGGAAATCGTCGTGTTGAACTATCTGTTGATGTCACACATTTTAGTTATTTTATTTTATTTTATTTTATTTTATCGTTGATGCCGGAGAACTTGGCGATCGACTCCAAAAACATCGTCAATGGGATGCCTCGAAAATCGCCATAACTTCACGCAGGATTGTCCGATTCGCCAGTATGACGCAATTCCGGAAAGATCTCAAGACAATGCATAGATGAGCCAGGCATCGGTGGGACCTGATCTCGATTTCGCTATTTCAAAGACGGCCAAGACGGACGGGTTTCGAATGAGATCAATTTGCGACAAATTTCTAGCGGGTGCGACCGCACCAGCACTTCATATCTCATGATAACTCTTCAGTTAAGTGTGCTGGGGTGAGAGAGGTACTATGATGGGTGACCTCCTAGGAAGTCGTCGTGTTGAAGTATCTATTGATGCCCATTTTATTTCCTTTTATTATTATTTTATTTACCGTTTTCACTGTAAAACTTGGAGATCGACTCCAAAATGTCATCGATTGGATGCCTCGGACTGAAAAACATGAGCCGTGGGCCCACGCGGCTAATCTGTGCGTCTCGTGCGGAGGCTGCAAAAATGGCTAGAACTTCATGCTCGATCGTCCGATTCGCCAGTATGACCCCAATCCGGAAAGATCTCTGCGGGGCACACGACACGTATATGAGCCGCATGCGCATCTGGCGAGACCCTTATCTTCGATTTCGGCTATTTCGAAAACTTACCGCGGCACAGACGAGTTCCTGATGAGCACAATTTATGGCAAATCTCCAGCGGGTGCGACCGCACCAACTCACCATAACCCATGAGAATTCTTCAGTTAAGCGTGCTGGGGCGAGAGCGGTACTACGATGGGTTACCTCCTGGGAAGTCATCGTGTTGAACCATCTATTGTTGCCGCCCATTTTATTTCCTTTAATTGTTATTTATTTTACCGTTGACACCGAAGAACTCGGAGATCGACTTCGAAAACGTCATCGATTGGATACCTCGGACTGAAAAATATGACCCATGGGGCCCACGCGGTTGATCCGCGCGTCTCGTGCGGAGGCCACACAAAAATCTCCATAACTTCGTGTATGATCGTCTGATTCTCCATTATGACCCCAATCGAGAAAGATCTTCGCCGGGCGCATAACGCATATATGAGCTGGAGGAGCATCTAGCGGGACCCGTATCTATGATTTTGGCTATTTCGAAGCCTTAATGTGGCACGGACGGGTTCCGCATGAGCTTAATTTGCGGTAAATCTCCAGCGGGCACGACCGCACCAGCACACCATATCACATGGAAGCTCGCTAAGCTGCTTGAGAGAGAGCAAGATTATGATGGTCACCTCCTGGAAGTCGTAGTGTTGAACCATCTGTTGATGCCGCCCATTTAATTTTATTTTATCATTGAAGCCGGAGAACTCGGCGATCGACTCCGAAAACATCGTCGATGGGATGCCTCGGACTGAAAAACACGAGTTGTGGGCCCACGCTGCTGATCCGCGCATCTCGTGCGGATGCCGCACGTAAATCACCATAACTTCATGCACGATCATCCGATTCGCCTTTATGACCGCAATCCTGAATGATCATCCGATTTCGGATATTTCGAATCCTTATCGCGGCACGGACAGGTTCCGCATGAGCATAATTTGCAGCAAAACTCCAGCGGGCGCGATCGCACCAGCACACCAGCTCCTATGAGAACTCTTTAGTTAAGCGTGCTTAGGCTAGAGTAGCACTATGATGGGTGACCTCCTGGGAAGTCGTCGTGTTGAACCATCGGTTGATGCCGCCCATTTTAATTCCTTTTATTTTAATTTTATTTTACCGTTGATGCGCAAAACTCGGTGATCGACTCTGACAATGTCATAGATGGGATGCCATAGACTGAAAGACACGAGCGGTGGGGCCCACTAGGCTGATCTGCTTGTCCCGTGCGGAGGCCGCATGAAAATCGCCATAACTTTGTGCACGATCATCCGATTCACCATTATGACCCCAATCCGAAAAGTTCTTCGCGGGGTGCACGACGCGCAGATGAGCCGCAGGCGCATCTGGCAGGACCCATATCTCTAATTTCAACTATTTCGAAGCCTTACCGCGGCACAAATGGGTTTCAGATGAGCACAATTTGTGCGGGCGTACGCATAAGCACACCGATCACATGAGAACTCTTCGCATGCTAAAAGAGGAGTGATGGGTGACCTCCTTTGAAGTCGTCAGGTTGAACCATCTATTGATACCGCCTATTTTAATTCCTTTTTTTATTTTACCGTTGACGCCGTAGAACTCGCAGATCAACTCTGAAAACATCATCGATGGGATGATTCGTAGTGAAAAACATGAGCCGTGGGGCCCACGCGGCTGATATGCGCATCTCGTGCGAAGGCCGCACGGAAATCTCCATAACTTCACACACGATCATCCGATTTGCTAGTATGACCCCAATCCGGAAAGATTTTCATGGGGCACATGACGCGTAGATGAGGCACAGGGGCATCTGACGGCACCCATCCTCCGATTTTGGCTATTTTGAAGACTTACCGTGACACGTACGGGTTTCGGATGAGCAAAATTTGCGGCAAATCTTCAGCGGGTGCGACCGCACCAGCACACCATAGCCCATGAGAACTCTTCAGTTAAGCATGTTGGGTTGAGAGCAGTACTATGATGGGTGACCTCCTGAGAAATTGTCGTGTTGAACCATCCCTTGATGTCATCGATTTTATTTCCTTTTATTATTATTTTATTTTACCATTGACGTCGAGAACTTCGATCGACAAAATGTCGTCAACGGGATGCCTCGGATTAAAAAACACGAGCGGGGCCCACGCGGCTAATCTACGAGTCTCGTGTGGAGGCCCCATCAAAATCGCCATAACTTCGTGCACGATTGTCCGATTTGCCATAATAATCCCAATCCGAAGAGATCTTTGCAGGGCGCATGATGCGTAGATGAGGCGATCTGGGGACACGATTCACGATTTCCAATTATTTGTCTTACCGCAACGGGTTCCATGAGCACAATTTGCGCAAATTTCGCGACCACTAAACAAGATCCCATGAGAACTCTTCAATTAAGTGTGCTTGGGCGAGAGCAGTACTATGACGGGTGACCTCATGGGAAGTTGTCATGTTGAACCATCTATTGATGCCACCCATTTTATTTCCTTTTATTTTTATTTTATTTTATCATTGAGGCTGGATAACTCAGCGATCGACTTCGAAATAGTCATGGACGGGATGCATCGGACTGAAAAACATGAGCAGTGGGGCCCACGCGGCTGATCCGCGCATCTCGTCCGGAGGTCGCACATAAATCGCCATAACTTCACACACGATTGTCTGATTCGCCATTATGACCCCAATCCGGAAAGATCTCTACGGGCCGCACAATGCGCATATGTGCCAAAGGCTCATCTGGTGGGACCCGTATCCCCAATTTTGACTATTTTGAAGCCTTACCGCGGTACGGATGGGTTTCGCATGAGCACAATTTACGAAAAATCTCCAGGGGGTGCGACTGCACTAGCACACCATATCCCATGAGAACTCTTCATTTAAATGTGCTTGGGTGAGAGCAATACTATCATGGGTGACCACCTAGGAAGTCATTGTGTTGAACTATCAGTTGATGCCACCCATTTTATTTCCTTTTATTTTTATTTTATTTTACCGTTGACACCAAAGAAATTGGCAATCGACTCGGAAAATGTAGTCGATAGGATGCATCATACTGAAAAACACGAGCCGTGGGGCCCACGTGGCTGATCCGAGCATCTCGGGTGGAGGCCACACAAAATCACTACCATAACTTGCATGATCATCGATCATTACACCCTAACTGAAAAAGATCTCATACACAACGCTACGATGAGTACTGTGCATATAGGGACCCATTTCATTTCGCTAGTTTGAAGCCTTATCGCGGCACGGATGGGTTCCGCAATAGCATAATTTCTCAAATCGACCGCACAAAGACACCAAATCCCATGAGAACTCTTCGCTGTTAAGCAGAGTAGTACTATATAATGGGTGACCTCGGGAAGTCGTTGTTGAACTATCTATGCCCATTTTATTTCATTTTATTTTATTTTATTTTACCGATGACTCGAGAACTCGCGATCGATTCAAAATGTCATCGACGGATGCCTCGCATCAAAAACACGAGGGGACCACTGCCGCTGTGCATGTTCGGAGGCCGCACGGAAATTGCCATAAGTTCACGCACGATCATCTGATTCGCCATTATGACCCCAATTAAAGATCTTCAGCACGACGCAGATGTGCAAGCACATCTGGGGAATGAGCGCGGTCGACCACACCACCACACCAGATCTCATGAGAACTAGCGGGGTCGACCGCACCAGCACACCAGATCTCATGAGAACTCTTCAGTTAAGCGTGCTTGGGGGAGGGCAGTACTATGATAGATGACCTCTTGGGAAGTCGTCATGTTGAACCATCTATCGATGCCGCCCAGTTTATTTACTTTAATTTTTATTTTATTTTACTTTATAGTTTACACCGGAGAACTCAGTGATCAACTCCGAAAAAGTCGTAGATGAGATGCCTCGTACTAAAAAACACTTGTCGTGGGGCTCACGCATTTGAACCGTGCGTCTCGTGTGGAGGCCGCACGAAAATCAACATAAATTCATGCACGATCGTCTGATTCGCAATTATGACCCCAATCCGAAAAAGATCTCCGCGGGGCACACGACGTGCCGATGAGCTGCAGGAGCATCTGGCAGGACCCGTAACTCCGATTTTGGCTATGTCGAAGCCTTATCGCGGCACGTACGGGTTCCACATGAGCACAATTTGCAGCAAATCTCCAACGGGCGCGGCCGCAACAGCACACTAGATCACATGAGAACTCTTCGCCTAAGCGCGTTTAAGCGAGCATATGATGGTGACCTTACGGGCGCCGTGAACCATATTGATGCCGCCCATTTTATTTCCTTTTATTTTTATTTTATTTTACCGTTGATGCAGGAGAACTCGATGATCGACTCCGAAAACTTCGTAGATGGGATGCCTCAGACTAAATAACACGAGTCGTGGGGCCCACATGGTTGATCCTCGAATCTCGTGGGGAGGCTAGAAGAAAATTTCCATAAATTGCATGATTGTCTGATTCGCCATAATGACCCAAATCTGGAAAGATCTCCGGGCATGACGCGATATGAGCAAAGATCTGACGGATCCGTAATCATTTCAGTTCAAAGCCATATCGCAGCACAGACAGGTTCCTCTTGAGCACAATTGCAGAAAATATACAACGGGCGCGACCGCACCAGCACACTAGATCCCATGAGAACTCTTCAGTTAAGCATGCTTGGGCGAGAGCAGTGCTATGAAAGTTGTCCTCCAAGGAAGTCATCGTGTTGAACTATCTGTTGATACCGCCCATTTTATTCTCTTTTATTTTTATTTTATTTTACTGTTGACGTCGGAGAACTCGGCGATTGAATCCTAAAATGTCGTCGATGGGATGCCTCGGACTAAAAAACACTAGCCGTGGGGCCCAAATGGCTGATCCCCGCATCTCGTGGGAGGCTACACGAAAATTGCCATAAGTTTGCACACGATCATCCGATTTGTCATTATGACCCCAATCCAAAGATCACAGGCGCATGAGACGCCATGCAAAGGTGCATCGCTGGACCCAGATATCTCCGATTTCGCTATTTTGAAGCCTTACCACGAGACGGGTTCCGCAATGATATGGAAAATCTCCAATGGGCGCAACCGCACCAGCACACCAGATCACATGAGAACTCTTTAGATAAGCGTGCTTGGGTAGGAGCAGTACTATGATGGGTGACCTCATGGGAAGTCATCGTGTTGAACCATCTGTTGATGCCGCCCATTTTATTTTTATTTTATTTTATCGTTGATGCCAGAAGACTTGGTGATCGACTCCGAAAATGTCGTAGATGGGATGCCTCGGATTGAAAAAAAAATTTGTGGGGCCCACGCTGCTGACCCGCGCAGCTCGTGTGGATGCCGCCCAGAAATCACCATAACTTTGTGCACAATCATCCGATTCGCCATTATGACCCCAATATGGAAATATCTCTGATTTCAGCTATTTTGAAGCCTTACTGTAGCAGAGACGGATTCCAAATAAGCATAATTTGTGGCAAATCTCTAGAGGGTACGACATCACCAACACACCAGATTCTATGATAACTCTTTAGTTAAGTGTGCTTGGGCGAGAGCAGTGCTATGATGGGTGACCTCCTAGGAAGTCGTCGTGTTGAACCATCTGTTGATGCCGACCATTTTATTTCCTTTTATTTTTATTTTATTTTAACATTGATGCTGGTGAAGTCGGCGATCGACTCCGAAAATATCATCGATGGGATGCCTTGGACTGAAAAACATGAGCCGTGGGGCCCACGCAGCTGATCCGTGCTTCTCGTGCGGAGGCTGCACAAAAATTGTCATAACTTCACACACGATCGTCGATTCACAATTATGACCCCAATCCGAAAAGATCTCCGTGGGGCGTACGATGCACATATGTGTCGCAGGCGCATCTAGCGGGACCCGTATCTCCGATTTAGGCTATTTCGAAGCCTTACCACGGAACAGACGGGTTCCGCATGAGCACAATTTAAATCTCCAGGCATGACCGCACCCGCATCTATCCCATGAGAACTCTTCGCTAAGCTGCTTGGCGAGAGCGACATGATGGGTGACCTCCTAGGAAGTCATCGTCTTGAACCATCTATTGATGCCGCCCATTTTATTTCCATTTATTTTTATTTTATTTTACCGTTGATGCGAGAGTACTCGGTGATCGACTCCGAAAACATCATCGATGGGATGCCTCTGTTTGAAAAACATGAGTCATGGGGCGCACGCTGCTGGTCCACGTGTCTCGCATGGAGCCGCACATAAATTACCATAACTTCGCGCACGATCGCCCGATTCGTCATTATGACCCCAATCTAGAAAGATCTCCACGGGGCGCACGACGCGCAGATGAGCCGCAGGTGCATCTGGCGTTACCCTCATCTCCAATTTTGGCTATTTTGAAGTCTTACCACGGCACGAACGGGTTCAGCATGAGCACAATCTCCAACGGGCGTGATCGCACCAGCACACACTTCACATGAGAACTATTTAGTTAAGCGTGCATGCGCGAGAGCAGTACTATGATGGGCGACCTTCTGGGAAATCGTCATATTGAACCATCTTTTGATTGCTCACATTTTATTTCCTTTTATTTGTATTTTATTTTAACGTTGACGCCGGAGAACTCGGTGATTGACTCTGAAAACGTCATCGATAGGATGCCTCGGACTGAAAAACACGAGCTGTGGGGCCCACATGATTGATCCATGCAACTCGTATAGAGGCCGCACGAAAATCACCATAACTTCGCGCACGATCATACGTTTCGCCATTATGAGCCCAATCCGAAAGATCCGCGCATGACGATGGACGAGCCAAAGCGATCCGGACCCGTATCTTCAATTTATTTCGCCTTACACGGACGTTCCGCATGAGCTCAATTTATCGAATCTACAACGGCGTGACCGCACCAAAGACACCAAATCACGAGAACTCTTCGCTTAAGCGCGCAGAGCAAGCGATACATGATGGGTGACCTCGGAAAGTCATCGTGTTGAACCATCTGCGCGCCCATTTTATTTCTTTTTATTTTATTTTATTTTATCGTTGACGCTCGAGAAATCGGTGATCGACTCCGAAAATGTCATTGATGGGATGCCTCAGACTGAAAAACATGAGCAGTGGGGCCCACGCGGCTGATCCACGCGTCTCGTGCGAAGGCCACACGAAAATCGCCAAAACTTTGCGCACGATCGTCCGATTCGCCATTATGACCCAAATCCGGAAAGATCTACGTAGGGCGCACGACCTGTAGATGAGCCGTAGGTGCATCTGCCAAACCCGTATCTCCGATTTTAGCTATTTCCTACCGCGTAACGGGATTTGGATGAGCACAATTGCGATAAATGGTCCATCGGCCACACACGATCCTATGAGAACTCTTCAAAGCATGCTTTGGCGACATGATGGTTGACCTCGGAAATCGTGTTGAATCATCTGTTGATGCCGCCCATTTTATTTTCTATTATTTTTATTTTATTTTATTGTTGACGCCGCAGAACTCAGAGATCAACTCCGAAAATATCATCGATGGATGCTTCGGACTGAAAAACATGAGCCGTGGGGCCCATGTGGCTGATCTGCGCATCTCGTATGGAGGCCGCATGGAAATTGCCAAAACTTTGTGCACGATCGTCCGATTCTCCATTGTGAGCCCACCGAAAAGATCTCTGGCGACGACGCTAGATGGCGCATCGGGTTCGACATTCCAATTTCAGCTATTTCGAAGCATTACTGTGGCACAGACGATCACATGAGCACAATTTGTGACAAAGCTCCAGCAGATGCGACCGCACCATCACACCAAATATCATGAGAACTCTTCAGTTTAGCGTGCTTGGGCGACAGCAGTACTTTGATGGGTGACGTCCTGGGAAGTCGTCGTGTAGAACCATCTGTTGATGTCGCTCATTTTATTTCCTCTTATTTTTATTTTATTTTACCGTTGATGCTGCAGAACATGGAGATCGACTCCAAAAATGTCGTCAATGGGATTCCTCGAACTGAAAAACACGAGCCGTGGGGTCCACGCCGTTGATCCGTGCATCTGGTGTGTAGGCTGCACGGAAATCACCATAACTTCACGCACGATCATCCAATTTGCCATTATGACCCCGCCTGAAGGATCTCCGTGCAAAGATGCGGCGCCGTATATCGGGTCCCATATCTCCGGCGCTATTTCAAATCCTTACCGCTACCTGGACGAAGTTCGTGACGACAATTTGCAACAAATCTCCAGCTAGCACGACTGCACCATCACACCAGATCCCAAGAGAACTCTTCAATTAAGCGTGCTTGGGCGAGAGTAGTTCAATAATGGGTGACCTCCTGGGAATTCGTCGTGTTGAACCATCTGTTGATGCCGCCCATTTTATTTCCTTTTATTTTTTTCATTTTACCATTGACGGCGTAGAACTCGGAGATCGACTCCAAAAACATCATCGATGTGATGCCTCAGACTGAAAAACATGAGTCATGGGACCCATGGTCGACCGCGATCTCGTGGAGGCAAAGAAATCGCCATAACTTTGCACGAGATAGTCCGATTCGATTATGACCACGTAAAAGATCTCGTATGATGATGCGATGTATGCAGACGATATGGAAGGATCCTTCTGATTTCGCATCAAGCCTTAGCGGCTGAGAGAAGTTCACGATGAGTATAATTTGCGACAGCGAAAAGACACCGCATCACATGAGAAATCTTCAATTAAGTGTGCTTCGGTGAGAGCAGTACTATGATTGGTGAACTCCTGAAAAGTCATCGTGTTAAACCATCTGTTAATGCCGCATTTTATTTCCTTTAATTTTTATTTTATTTTACCGTTGATGTCACAGAACACAGAGATCGACTTCGAAAATGTCATCGATGGGATGCCTCGGACTGAAAAACACGAACTGTGGGGCCCACGCGACTGATCAGCGTGTCTTGTTAGAAGGCCGCACGGAGATCGCCATAACTTCGCGCACAATCATCTGATTCACCATTATGACCCCAATCCAAAAAGATCTACGTGGGAAGCACGATGCGCAGATGTGCCGCAAGCGCATTTAGTAGGACCCATATCTCCGATTTCGACTATTTCATAGCCTTACCGTGGCACGTACGGGTTTCGCATGAGCATAATTTGCGACAAATCTCCAGCAGGCGCGACCACACCAGTACACCAGATCTCATGAGAAGTCTTCAGTTAAGCGTACTTGGGTGAGAGCAGTATTATGATGGGTGACCTCTTGTCGTGTTGAACCATCTCTTGATGCCTCTCATTTTATTTTCTTTTATTTTTATTTTATTTTACTGACGCTGGAGAACTTGGAGATCGACTCAGAAAATGTCATCGATGGGATGCCTCGGACTGAAAAATAATAGCCGTGGGGCCCACGCAGCTGATCCGTGAGACTCATGCGAAGGCCGCACGAAAATTGCCATAACTTCGCGCACGATCATCCGATTTGCCATTATGACCCCAAATCAGAAAGATCTCGTGAGGCGCACGATGCGCAGATGAGCCGTAGGCGCATCTGGAGGGACCCGTATCTTCGATTTCTGCTATTTCGAAGCCTTACCATGGCACAGATGGGTTTCACATGAGCACAATTTACAACAAAGCTCCGGCAGGTGCGACCGCACCAGCACACTATATCCTATGAGAACTCTTTAGTTAATCGTGCTTGAGCGAGAGCAGTACTATGATGGATGACCTCTTGGGAAGTCATCGTGTTGAACCATTTATTGATGTCGCCAATTTTATTTCCTTTTATTTTTATTTTATTTTATCGGTGATGCTAGAGAACTTAGAGATCGACTCCGAAAACGTCATCGATGGGATGCCTCAGACTGAAAAACACGAGAGCCGTGGGGCCCATGCGGCTGATCCATACATCTCGTACGGATGCCGCATGGAAATCATCATAACTTCGCACACGATCGTCGAATTTACCACTATAACCCCAATCCGGAAAGATTTCTCGCACGATGTGCACCAACCGCACCATCTGGGGACGATCTCTATTTTGGCTATTTCAAAGCCATATTGCGGCACGGACGGGTTTCGGATATGCACAATTTGTGGCAAATAGAAAGGTGCAATACACGCACCGCATCCCATGAGAACTATTCAATTAAGCGTGCTTGGGCGAGAGCAGTACTATCATGGGTGACCTCCTAAGAAGTCGTCGTGTTAAACCATTTGTTGATGCCGCCTATTTTATTTCCTTTTATCTTTATTTTATTTTGCCGACGCCTAACTGTGAGCGACTCCAAAAAATGTCGATGGGATGCCTCGATTGAAAACACAGTCGGGGCCCACGTGATTCACACATCTCATTTGGATGCTGCTTAGAGATTGCCATAACTTCACGCATGATCATCCAATTCGCCATTATTACCAACAAAAAAGATTTCGGGAGCATGACGCGATGTGCACGTGCATCGGACGAGATCTCGATTTCGCTATTTGAAGCCTTATCGGTACGACGGGTTCCACATGAGCACAATTTGCGATAAATCTCATGAGAACTATTCAATTAAGCGTGCTTGGGCGAGAGCAGTACTATCATGGGTGACCTCCTAGGAAGTCATCGTGTTAAACCATTTGTTGATGCCGCCTATTTTATTTCTTTTTATTTTTATTTTATTTTGCCATTGACGCTAGCCAGACAATTCAAACGCGTCGATGGATGCCTTAGATTGAAAAACAGCGATGGGGCATAGCTAATGATCGCTTTGGATGCCGCCGAGATTGCCATAACTTCACGCATGATCATCTAATTCGCCATTATTACTGCAATCCGAAAAGATTTTCGTGGGGAGCATGACGCCGCGAGCCACAAGCGCATCTAGCCGACAGATCTATTTGGCTATTTGAAGCCTTATCGCGGGTACGACGGGTTCCACATGAGCATAATTATGATAAAAGCGCTACCGCACGCACACCGATTCATGAGAACACTTCGCGGATGGAGCGGCGATCTATGATGGGTGACCTCTTGGGAAGTTGTTGTGTTGAACTATCTGTTGATGCCTCTCTTTTTATTTTATTTTATTTTTATTTTATTTTATCATTGACGGTAGAGAAATCGACTCAAAACGCGTTGTCGAGATGCCGAAAAAAATGAGCGTGGGTTCACCCGGTCGGACTCGCATGGATGCCGCATGGAAATCGCCATAACTTCGTGCACGATCATCCGATTCAACATTATGACATCATCCGGAAAGATCTATGTGGGGTGCACGACGATGTCGCAGTTTATGACGGACACGATCTCCGCTTCGGCTGGAGGCCTTACGACGCACCAATTTCAGATGACAATAATTTCGGCAAAGCTCCGGTAACGACCGCACACCGCACACCGATCACATGAGAACTCTTCAATTAAGTGCTTGCGAGCAAGATATGATGGGTGACCTGGAAGTCGTGTTGAACCATCTATTGATGTCCCATTTTATTTTCATTCATTTTATTTTATTTTATCTGACGCCAAGAACTCTAATCGACTCCAAATTTTCCGATGGGATGCCCGAATAAATACGGGGGGACCACTCGATTGATCCGCGCGTCTCATGTGGAGGCCGCTCGAAAATCACCATAACATCGCAATCATCCGATTCCCCATTATGACCTCAATACGAAAAGATCTCCATGGGGAGCACGACGATGTGCCATGCCCGCGGACCATCTCCGATTAAAGTTGGCTTTACCGCAGCGAACGGGTTTCGCATGAGCACAATTACTTAAATCTGAGCATCGCACTAGCTTACACCGATCCATGAGAACTCTTCGCTGTTGCGCAAGAGCAATCTTATGATGGGTGACCTCCGGGAAGTCGTGGTTGAACCATCTATCGATGTCGCCCATTTTATTTTCATTCATTTTTATTTTATTTTACTTGAGAAGAACTCGACGACTTCAAATTGTCGTCGGGATGCCTTAATCAATAACGGTGGGGACCACGATTGATCCGCTGCGTGTGGAGGCCGAAAATCACCATAACATCACAGACAATCATCCGATTCCCCATTATGACCTCAATACGAAAAGATCTCCATGGGGAGCACGACGCCTAGATGTGCCATGCGATCATGGGACCCAGTCCATTTCTCAGTTTTTTACCGTTTTAACGTTTCATTATAATTTACGACAAATCTCAACGCACAAAGACACCGGATCCTATGAGAACTCTTAGTAAGCGCAAGAGCAATACTATGATGGGTGACCTCGTGGGAAGTCGTCGTGTTGAACCATCTATTGATGCCTCCCATTTTATTTTAATTTAATTTAATTTTATTTTACAGTTGACACCGGAGAACTCGAAGATCGAGTCCGAAAATGTCATTGATGGGATGCCTCAGACTGAAAAACACAAGTCGTAGGGCCCACGGTTGATCCTGCGTGTGTGGAGGCATCTAAAATCACCATAACTTCACGCACGCGTCGATTTGCCATTATGACCCCAATGAAAGTTCTCCATGGGGATGCGATGTGCCGGGCGATCAAGTCCGATATCTCAAGCGCTTTCCATCAGAGCACGAATGGGTTTATGAGCACAATTTCGAAAAATCAGGGCAATCAAAGACACCAAATCCCATGAGAACTCTTCAAGCATGCTTAGAGAGCGATATGATGGGTGACCTCGGGAAGTCGTTGAACCACGATGATGCCATTTTATTTCCTTTTTTAATTTTATTTTAACGTTGACGCTGAAGAACTCGACGATCGACTCAGAAAACATCTTTGATGGGATGCCTCGTACTGAAAAACATGAGCCGTGGGCCCACGAATGATCTGCGGAGGCCTGGAGGACAAAATCACCATAACTTCACTCATGATCATCTGATTCACCCTTAAGACCCCAATCTGGAAAGATCTTCGCGGGGTGCACGATGCGCAGATGTGTCACAGGCGCATTTGGTGGGACCCATATCTCCGATTTTGCTTAGTTCGAAGCCTTACAGACCGGCTGGTTCGCATGAGCAAAAATTTACGGTAAATTCCCGGTGCGGACCGCTCCAAAGACTGCATCTCTTGAGAACTCTTTAGTTAAGCGTGCTTGGGCGAGAGTGGTACTATGATGGATGACCTCCTAGAAAGTCGTCGTGTTGAACCATCTGTTGATGCAGCACATTTTATTTCCTTTTATTTTTATTTTATTTTACCGTTGACGCTAGAGTACTCAGAGATCGACTCCGAAAATGTCATCGATATGATGCCTCGGATTGAAAAGCAAGAGTCGTGGGGCCCACATGGTTGATCTGCACATATCGTGCGGAGGCCACATGAAAATCACCATAAAATTGCCCACGACGTCCGATTCGCCATTTTGACCCCAATCCGAAAAGATCTCCGCGGGGTCGATGAGGCGCAGATGTGCTGCAAGTGCATCTCGCAGGCCTCATTTCTCTGATTTTGGCTATTTTGAAGCCTTAGTGTGGCATGCACGGGTTCCGCATGAGCACAATTTGTGATAAATCTAATGCACCCGACACACCGATCCCATGAGAACTCCAAGCATGCTTGGGTGAGAAAGATTATGATGGTTGACCTCTTGGGAAATCATCGTGTTGAACCATATGTTGATGCCGCCTATTTTATTTCCATTTATTTTTATTTTATTTTACCGTTGACGCAAAAGAACTCGATGATCGACTCCAAAAATGTCATCTATGGGTTACCTCAGACTGAAAAACACGACCCATGGGGTCCACACTGCTGATCTGTGCATCTTGTGTGGAGGCCGCACAGAAATCATCATAACTTCACGCACGATCGTCCGATTCACCATTATAACCTCAATCTAAAAAGATCACCCCGGGGCGCACGACACGCAGATGTGTCACAGGTGCATCTGGCGAGACCCGTATCTCTGATTTCGGCTAGTTTGAAGCCTTAGCGCGGCACAAATGGGTTCCGCATGAGCACAATTTATGAAAAATCTCCAGCGGGCACGACCGCACCAACACACCAGATCCTATGAGAACTCTTCTGTTAAGCGTGCTTGGGCGAGAGTAGTACTATGATGGATGACCTATTGGGAATTCATCATGTTGAACCATTTGTTGATTTCGCCCATTTTATTTCTTTTTATTATTATTTTATTTTACTGTTGATGCCATAGAACTCGGAGATCGACTCCGAAAACATCATTGATGAGATGCCTCGGACTGAAAAACATGAGCCATGGGGCCAACACGGTAGATCCACGCATCTCGTGCGGTGGCCGCACGAAAATCGCCATTACTTCATGCAAGATTGTCCGATTCGTCATTATGACCCCAATCCGGAAAGATCTCCGCAGGGCACACGACGCGTAGATGAGCTGCAGGTGCATTTGGAAGTTTCCATATCTCCAATTTCAGCTAGTTCAAATCCTTACCGAGACACAGAAGGGTTCCTCATGAGCATAATTTACGATAAAACTCCATGACGACTTGACAAGACTCGCATCCCATGAGAACTCTTTAGTTAAGCTTGCTTGGGCGGAAGCAGTACTATGATGGGTGACCTCCTAAGAAGTCGTTGTGTTGAACCATCTGTTGATGCCGCCTATTTTATTTCCTTTTTTTATTTTATTTTACCTTTGACACCGAAGAACTCGGTGAAAGACTCCGAAAATGTTGTCGATGAGATGCCTTGTACTGAAAAACATGACCTGTGGGGACCACACGGCTGATCTGCGAGTCTCGTGTGGAGGCCACACAAAAATCACCATAACTTCATGCAGGATCATCTGATTCGCCATTATGACCTCAATTCGAAAAGATCTCTGCGGGGCGCACGATGCGCAGATGTGTCGCAGACGCATCTAGCTGGATCTATATCTCCGATTTTGGCTAGTTCGATGCCTTACCGCGGCACGAATGAGTTTCACATGAGCATAATTTACGATAAATCTCCAGTGGGCGCAACCGCTCTAGCACACAAGATCCTATGAGAACTCTTCAGTTAAATATGCTTGGGCAAGAGTAGTACTATGATGTATAACTTATTGGGAAGTTATCGTGTTGAACCATCTGTTAATGCCGCCCATTTTATTTCCTTTTATTTTTATTTTATTTTACCGTTGACGCTGGAGAACTCGGAGATCGACTTCGAAAATGTCATTGATGGGATGCCTCGGACTAAAAAGCACGAGCCATGGGGCCCACGTGGCTGATCCTTCCGTCTCGTGTGGAGGCCGCACAAAAATTACCATAACTTCGCGCACGATCGTCCGATTTGCCTTTATGACCCCAATATAGAAAGATCTCCACGGGCGACGACGCGTGATGTGCCGCAAAGCACATCTAGGTCCCATATCTCCAATTTGAACTAGTTCGAAGCCTTACCATGGCACAGACGGGTTCCGCATGAGCACAATTTGGAGCAAATCTCCGATGCGAACCGCACGACACCAAAATCCATGAGAACTATTCGGCAGCAAGAGTTATCATGATGGGTGCCCTCTTAGGAAGTCGTCGTGTTGAACCATCTGTTGATGCCGCCTATTTTATTTCCTTTTATTTTTATTTTATTTTATCATTGACGTCGGAGAACTCGACGATCAACTCCGAAAATGTCATTGATGGGATGCTTCAGACTGAAAAACATGAGCCGTGGAGCCCACTCCGATGTATGCCTCGCGAGGGCACGGAAATCTCCATACCTTCGTGCACGATCGTCCAATTCATTATTATGACCTCAATCCGGAAAGATCTTCGTGGGGCGCATGACACCCAAATGTGCCACAGGAGTATCTAGCGGGACATGTTTCTCCGATTACGGCTAGTTTGAAGCCTTACCGCGGCACGGATGGGTTCCCCATGAGCATAATTTTTGATAAATCTTCAACGCGGACACACTAGTACACCGATCTCGAGAACTCTTCTTAAGCTTGGGCGAGAGCGCATTTGATGGGTGACCTCCTGGGAAGTCATCATGTTGAATCATCTGGTGATGCCACCCATTTTATTTCCTCTTATTTTAATTTTATTTTACTGTTGATGCCGCAGAACTCAGTGATCGACTCTAAAAATGTCATCGATTGGATGCCTCAGACTAAAAAGCAAGAGTCTTGGGTTCCACACTGGTGATCCACGCGTCTCGTGTGGAGGCCACACTGAAATCACCATAACTTCATGCACCATCATCCGATTCGCCATTATGACCCCAATCCGGAAAGATCCAAGCGATGCATCTTAGGGCGCAGTATCTAAGGACACGCCGCACTAGTTCAAGCCTTACCGCGCATGGACGGGTTCATAAGAACTTTGCGAGCCTCAAATCTCAGATGTTCGCGTGTGAAGCCGATGGAAATCACCATACCCATGCACGACGTCGATTCGCCATTATATCCACCAAAGATCTCACAACGCATGATAAAGCAAGCGCATTCGCAGACGGTTCCGCATGAGCACAATTGTGGTAAATCGACGCACAAAGACACCGATCACATGAGAACTCTTCATTAAGCGTGTTTGAGAGTATCTGATGGGTGACCTCCTAGAAATTCATCTTGTTGAACCATCTGTTGATCCCGCCCATTTTATTTTCTTTTATTTTTATTTTATTTTCACATTGACGCTATAGAACTCGGAGATCAACTCTGAAAACATCGTCAATGGGATGTCTCAGACTTAAAACACGAAAGGCCCAAACGGCGGTCGTGCTTCGTGGGAGGCCGCGAAAATCTCCATAACCGCGACGCATCGTAATTCACCATTATGACCCCAATCCGTAAAGATCTCCAGGCACGACGCACAAATGTGCAGCGATTGGCGGTATCTCCGATTACCGCTAGTTTGAAGCCTTCGCGGTACCTGACGGTTCCGCTGCGTGAACACAATTTATGGACAAATCTCCCGGGCACCGCACCAGACACCTTATCCCATGAGAACTTTTCAGTTAAGCGTGCTTGGGAGAGAGCAGTATTAAGACTGGTGACCTCCTGAGAAGTCATCGTGTTGAACCATATGTTGATGCCTCCCATTTATTTCCTTTTATTTTTTTATTTTATCGTTGATGCCGCAGAACTCGGTGATCGACTCCGAAAATGTTGTCGATGGGATGCCTCAAACTGAAAAACACGAGCGTGGGGCCCACGCGACTGATCCGCCCGTCTCCTGCAAAAGCCGCACGAAAATCGCCATAACTTCACGCACGATCGTCTAATTCGCCATTATTTAACCGGAAGATCTCCGTGGCACACGCCAGATGTTGTGTGCATCTGGGACCAGACCGCAATTTTGGCTAGTTCAAGCCTTACCGCTGGGACGGGTTCCACATGCATAATTTGCGGCAAATCTCTACGCGCGACCGCACGCAAAGAAACCGCATCCCAAAATCTTCGCTAAGCAAGGGCGAGAAGTATTATGATGGGTGACCTCTTGGGAAGTCATCGTGTTGAACCATCTATTGATGCCGCCCATTTATTTCCTTCTATTCTTATTTTATTTTACCGTTGACGCCACAAAACATGATGATCGACTCCAAAAACTTCATCGATTGCTTTGACAAAACATGAGTGTGGGCCCACGCTACGATCCGCCGCGTGGAAGCCGCACAAAAATCGCCATAACTTCATCGATCCCCGATTCGCCATTATGACCCCAATCCAAAGATCTACACGACGCTGCAGATGAGCCGCAGCGCATCCGTGACCAATCTCTCCAAATTCGACTATTTCGTATCCTTACAGCGGCACAGACAGGATACGGATGAGCACAATTTGTGAAAAATCTCCAACGGGCTCAACCGCACCAAAGACACCGCATCACATGAGAACTCCTCGCGTTGGGTGAAAGTAAGAGGATGTGACCTACTAGAAGTCATCGTGTTGAACCATCTATTGATGTCGCCCATTTTGTTTTATTTTATTTTACCGTTAACGCCGCAGAACTCGGAGATCGACTCTGAAAATGTCATTAATGGGATGCCGGATCGAAAAAAAATAATAGTCGTAATGCACGATCCGCACATCTCGTGTAGAGGCCGCACGGAAATCACCACAACTTCACGCATGATCGTCTGATTCACCATTATGACCCCAACTGAAAGATCTGAGGCATGACGTGCAAATGTTCCATAGGCACATCCGGGAACCGTATCTCCGATTTTGGTTAGTTTGAAGCCTTATCACAGCACAGATGGGTTCCTCATGAACATAATTTGTGGTACCTCCGGGGGCGATTGCACCAAAGACACCGCATCACATGTAACTCTTAATTACGCATGCTTGTGCGATAGTAGTACTATGATGGGTGTCCTCCTGGGAAGTCGTCGTGTTGAACCATCTATTGATGCAACCCATTTTATTTCCTTTTATTTTTATTTTACTTTATCATTGACACCAGAGAACTCGGCGATCGACTCCGAAAACATCATCGATGGGATGCCTCAGACTGAAAAACACGAGCTGTGGTGCCAACACGGCTGATCTGCTCCTCTCGTGTGGACGCCTCATGAATATCATCATAACTTCACGCACGATCTTCCGATTTGCAATGATGACCCCAATCTGGAAAGATCTCCATGAGGCGCATGATGTAAAGATGAGCGGTGCACATCCGTGGACAGATTCCAATTTTGGCTATTCAAGCCTACCGTGACACGATGGGTTCCATATGAGCACAATTTGACAATCTCAAGGCGACCGCACCAAAGACACCGTGAGAAAACTCGCTAAGCGAAGCGTGAGATTATGATGGGTGACCTGGTAAGTGTTGAACCATCATTGATGCCACCCATTTATTTATTTTTTTATTTTATTTTATCATCGATGCTAGAGAACCGATGACTCTAAAAAACATCATGATGGGATGCCTCTGAGAAATATGAGCCATGTCATGCCGATCCGCATCTTCGTGACCCACTAACTAAAAGATCTACGCGAACGCGTAGATGCCGGGCGATTTAATGACCTGATATCTATTTATTTCAAATCCTTATGCACGGACGGGTTCATTAGCACAATTTGTAAATCGCGGCCACACCAAAGACACCGATCCCACATGAGAACTCTTCGAGCGTTGCTGCGAGAGCAAGATATGATGACATCTCTGAAGTCGTCGTGTTGAACAATTTGTTGATGCCACCTATTTTATTTCCTTTTATTTTTTTTTATTTTATCGTTGACGCCAGAGTACTTGGTGATCGACTCCAAAAATGTCGTTGATGGGATGCTCAAAAAACACGAGTCGGGGCCACATCACGATCCGATTCGGCGGAGGTCGCCAAAAATCGCCATAACTTCAGCACGATCATCCGATATTATGACCCCAAAAAGATCTCTGGCGCAACGCACGATGCAGATGTATCTGGCAGACCGTATCTCGAGCTATTTCAAGCCTCACCGGACGGGTTCCATGAGCACAATTTGCAAAAAAATTTTAGGGCGACCGCACGCAAAGACATCGATCCATGAGAACTCTTCGCTTAAGCTTTGAGAGCGATTATGATGGGTGACCTCCAGGGAAGTCGTCGTGTTGAACCATCTGTTGATGCCTCCCATTTTATTTCCTTTTATTTTTTTTATTTTACCGTTGATGCCGGAGAGTCGCGAATCGACCAAAATGTAGTCGATGGGATGCCTTAGACTGAAAAACACGAGTCATTGGGCCAATGTGGTATTTTCCGCCATCTCGCAAGTGGTCGGAAATCGCCATAACTTCGCGCACGATCATCGGATTTCAACTATTTCGAAGCCTTACCGTGACCTAGACGGGTTCTGCATGAGCACAATTTCCAGCAAATCTTCAGCAGACGTGATCACACTAGCACACCAAATCACATGAGAACTCTTCATTTAAGCGTGCTTGGGCGAGAGCAGTAATATGATGGGTGACCTCCAAGAAAGTCATCGTGTTGAACCATCTGTTGATGCCGACCATTTTATTTTATTTTATTTTTATTTTTTTATTAACGCCGGAGAACTCGGAATCGACCAAAAAACATCATCGATGGGATGCCTCGACAAAAAAAATACGAGGGGAGCCACGCGAGCGATCGCTCGTCTGGAGGCCGCATGAAATCACCATAACTTCACGCATTCATCCGATTCACCATTATGACCCCAATCCGTAAAGATCTTCGTGGGGCGATGACACAGATGTGCAGGCGCATCTAAGGGACCCGTATCTCCATTTCGGCTATTTCAAAGCCTTACCGCTGCACGGACGTTCGATGCACAATTTACAAAATCTCGGGCAAACGCCAAAGACACCGCATCCTATGAGAACTCTTCAATTGCGGGCGAGAGCAAGACTATGATGGGTGACCTCGGAAGTCCATGTTGAACCATCTTTTGATGCCTCACATTTTATTTCCTTTTATTTTATTTTATTTTAACGCTGACGCCGAGAACTCGACGATCGACTCCGAAAACGTCATCGATGGATGCCTCAAAAAACACGAGCCGAGTGTGGGCCGACCACGATTCGTGGAGGTCGCACAAAATTGCTATAACTTCGTGCAAGATCATTCGATTCTCCATTATGACCCCAATCCGAAAATATCTTCGCGGGGTGCACGATGCACAGATGAGCCGCAGCGCATCTCATGACCCTCCGATATTATTTCAAAGCCTTATCGCACACGGACGTCGCATGAGCACAATTTGTGGAAAATTCCGGGCAACCGCACCAAAGACACCAATCACATGAGAATTCTTCAATTATGCATGCTTGGATGAGAGTAGTACTATGGTGGGTGACCTCCTAGAAAGTCATCATGTTGAACCATATTTTGATGCCTCACATTTTATTTCCTTTTATTTGTATTTTATTTTAACGTTGATGCTGGAGAACTCCATCGACCTGAAAATGTCATCGATGGGATGCCTCGATAAAACATGAGCCGTGGGGCCCTCGATCCGATCTATGTGGAGGCCGAGGAAATCACCATAACTCACACGATCCCGATTCGCCATTATGACCCAAATCCGAAAAGATCTCCAGAAGACGACGCCGATATGAGCAAAAGCGCATCTAGTGGGACCGATCCATTTTACTTTCAAGCCTTAACGCAAAGATTTTAATGATCCATCGATGCCACCCATTTTATTCCTTTTATTTTATTTTATTTTACCGCCGATGCCGGAGAACTCGACGATTGACCAAAATGGCGATGGGATACCTTGATAAAACACGAGCAGCTACGCTGACATCCGCGATCTCGTGTGGATGTCGCATGCCCATAACTTCGCGCACGCATCGCATCGACGCATTATGACCCCAACTGAAAGATCTTCGGGCGACAATGTAAAATGTGCCAGCATCTGGGGGACACGACTGATCTCGTTTCAAGCCTTAACGCGGCACGGAAGGGTTCCGCAAGAGCACAATTTGTGGCAAATTCCTAACGGGTGCCACCGCACCAAAACACCAGATCACATGAGAACTCTTCAGTTAAGCGTGCTTGGGCAAGAGCAAGATATGATGACCTTGAAAGTCATCGAACCTTCGCTGATGCTACCCATTTTATTTCCTTTTATTTTATTTTATTTTACCATGACATCAGAAGACGATCGAATTCGAAATGTCGAATGGGATGCCTCATCAAAAAAACATGAACCGGGGCTAATGGAGATCGACATTTCGCGGGAGGCGAAAATCGCCATAACTTCAGCATCATCGTCCGATTCACCATTATGACCCCAATCCGAAAGATCTCTAGGGCGACGATGCGCAGATGCAGTATCTAGGACCAATATCTCCAATTTTGGTATTTCAAGCCTACGATGACGGGTTTCGCATGAGAACAATTTACAAATCTCAAGAGGGGCCGCACTCAAGACACCATCCCATGAGAACTCTTCGCGTTTACGAGAACATACTATGATGGGTGACTCGGAAGTCATCATGTTGAACCATCCGCTGATGCCCATTTTCTTTCCTTTTATTTTATTTTATTTTAACGTTGACGTGAGAACTTGGCAATCGATTCAAAATCATCGATGGGATGCTGACTAAAAAGCCATGGGGGCCCACAATCGACCGGCATCTCGTGGAGGCCGCATGAAAATCTCCATAACTTCGTGCACGATCCTTCGATTTGCCCATATGACCCCAATTTAGAATGATCTCTGCGGGGTTCACGACACGCAGATGTGCTGCAGATGCATCTAGCGGGACCTATATCTTTAATTTTGCTATTCAAGCCTTATCGGGTACGCTGAAGTTCGATGAGCACCATTTGAGGCAAATCTCGCACGAATGACCAAAGACACCGTGATCCCATGAGAACTCTTCAATTAAGCATGCTTGGGAGAGAGCAGTACTATGATGGGTGACCTCCTGGGAAGTCATCGTGTTGAACCATCTATTGATGCCGCACATTTTATTTCTTTTTATTTTATTTTATTTTATCAATGATGCTGGAGAACTCGATGATCTACTCTTCAAACATCATATGGATGCCTCTGACCGAAAATATGAGCCGCGGGGCCCAATGGTGATCCGTCCGGTATGAGGATGCACAAAAATCGCCATAACTTTGTGCACGATCGTCTGATTCGCCATTATGACCCCAATCCAGAAGGTTCTCCATGCGGCGCACAACGCGGAGATGTGCCAAAGGAGCATCTGGCGGGACTCGTAATCTCGATTTCGATTTCGCTTTTACCGCGACGACGGTTCCGCATGAGCACAATTTGCAAATCTCCGCGTGACCGCACTAAAGACACCGATCATGAGAACTCTTCGCTAAGCTGCGGCAAAGACTATGATAGGTGACCTCCTGGGAAGTAGTCGTGTTGAACCATCCGTCGATGCCGCCCATTTTATTTCCTTTTATTTTTATTTTATTTTACCATACGCCGAAACTCGGATCGACTCAAAATGTCAGATGGGATGCCTCTGATCAAAACATGAGCCATGCGCTCCACGCATCGATCCGCCATCTCTCATGTGGAGGTCGCACGATCGCTCGATTCTCCCATTATGACCCTAATCTAAAGATCTCCACGGGCGAAACGCGCAGATGAGCCAAAGCATCGACGTGGACCAGATCGATTTTGCTATTCAAGCCTACGCGAACTTCCGTGATGAGCACAATGCAAATTTCCAACGACGCACAAAGACACCGCATCCCATGAGAACTCTTGTTAAGCGGGTTTGGGCGATGAGATGGTGACTCTTGAAGTCATCAAACCATGTTGATGCTACCCATTTTATTTCTTTTATTTTATTTTATTTTACCATGACACCGAACTCGGCGATCGACAAAATTATCGATGGATGCCGACAAAAAACACGAGTAGCGGCCGACCACGCTCGGCCGATCGCACAAACGCCATCTTCTGCACGCATCGTCCGAGCGCCATTATGACCCCAATTGAAAAGATCTCAGATGACGCCAGATGAGCCGCATGCATCTCTGACTCTTCCATTTCGACTAGTTCAACTTTACCACGATGAACGTTCCATGAGCATAATTTGCAAAATTCCCACGCGACCGCACTCAAATACCGATCCCATGAGAACTCTTTAAGAAGGGTTTGAGAGCAAGATACATGGGGTGACCTCCGTCGTCGGTTGAACCATCTGCTGATGCCCATTTTATTTCCTTTATTTTATTTTATTTTAACATGACGCCGAGAACTCGGATTGACTCAAAATGTCATCGATGGGATGCCTCGACTAAAAACGAGTGGGGCCCACCACCGACGGTCTCGTGTGCCGCAAAAAAATCGCCATAACTTCACACACGACGTCCGATTCGCCATTATGACCCAATCCAAAAAGCGGGGCGACGACGGCGATGAGCGCGATCCGGGACCAGATTCTGATTTCTATTTCAAGCCTTACCATGACACGCATGGGTTCCGCATGAGCATAATTTGCAGAAATCTCAATACGCACCAAAGACAATCACATGAGAGAACTCTTCGCTGCGGGCGAGAGCAAGATTATGATGGGTGACCTCCTGAAGTCATCGTTGAACCATCTGCTGATGCCGCCATTTTATTTCCTTTTTATTTTATTTTATTTTATCATGACGCGGAGAACTCGATCGAATTATGAAAACATGTGATGGGATGCCTCGACGAAAATATGAGTCGTTGGGCCCATGTAGTTGATCCGTGCATCTCGTGTGGAGGCCGCATGAAAATCGCCATAACTTCGCACACAATCGTCCGATTCGCCATTATGACCCCAATCCAGAAAGATCTCCGCGGGCGCCGATGATGATGAGCGCAGACATCCGGACTGTATCTCGATTGCTATTTCAAGCCTTATCTCAAGACATACGGTTCCGCATGAGCACAATTTAGAAATCTCCGCCGCGCGACCGCACCAAAGACACTAGATCCATGAGAAATTTCGCATGAAGCTTGAAGAGCAATATTATGATGGGTGACCCCCGGAAGTCATCGTTGAACCATCTATGCCGCATTTTATTTCTTTATTTTATTTTAATGTTGACGCCGAGAACTCGATCAACTAACGCCATCGATGGGATGCCTCGATTGAAAAACACGTGAGCCCATGACCGATCCGCGATCTCGTGGAGGCCGCAAAATCGCCATAACTTCATGCGATGATCGCCCCATTATGCCATGACAACCGGAAAGATCTCGTGGGCGATGACACAAATGTGCGTGCATGGGACCCATATCTCATGGCTATTTCAAGCCTTACCGCATGACGTTCGATGCATTTTGACAATCTCCAACTGACCGCACCAAAGACAGATCCATGAGAACTCTTCATTTAAGCAAGCTTGGGCGAGAGCAAGATCATGGGTGACCTCCGGAAGTCATCGTTGAACCATCTGATGCCGCCCATTTTATTTCCTTTTATTTTATTTTATTTTAACGCTGACATCGGAGAACTCAGCGATGGACTCCGAAAATATCATCGATGAGATGCCTCAAACTAAAAAACACGAGTGGGGCCATGATCGATCCGCGGCGCTCTCTGAGGCCACGTGGAATCGCCATAACTTCGCGCACGATCATTCCATTCGCCATTATGACCCCAATCCGAAAGATCACGGCACACGACGCAAATGAGCCGCAGATCCGAGGGACACATATCTCCATGACTATTCAAGCCTTACGCGACGAATGGGTTCCGTGAGCACAATTTGTAAATTCCAACGCGACCGCATCAAAGACACAAGATCCCATGAGAACTTTTCTTAAGCATGCTTGGGTGAGAGTTGATGTGGGTGACCTCCGGAAGTCATCGTGTTGAACCATCTGCTGATGCGCCATATTTTATTTCTTTATTTTATTTTATTTTAACGCTGACGGGAGAACTCGATCGACTAAAAATCGATGGGATGCCTCGATCAAAAACATGAGCTGGGGCCCACTCCGACATGGATCTGGGAGGCCGCGAAATATCACCACATCACCATCACCGGCGACCTTAATCCAAAAGATCTCGATGCACGACGCGTAGATGAGCCAAAGATGGGCCGACATATCCGATTTCTATTTCAAGCCTTACCGCACTAACGTTTCGATGAGCACAATTTGTAAAATCTCCAAGACCGCACCAAAGACACCAAATCCCATGAGAACTCTTCGCTAAGCTGTTGGCAAGATTATGATGGGTGACCTCGGGAAGTCGCCGTCAACCATCTTGATGCCGCATTTTATTTCCTTTTATTTTATTTTATTTTAATGTTGACGAGAACTCCGATCGACTCAAAATCATCGATGGATGCCTCGATCAAAACATGAGCCGTTGGGCCCATTAGGCTGATCCGTGCATCTCATGCGGAGGCCACACGGAAATCGCCATAACTTCACGCACGATCGTCAGATTCACCATTATGACCCCAATTTGGAAAGATCTCGGCGATAATGCGAGATGAGCGCGCAGCATCCGCAGATATATCTCCCCAAGAAGCCTTACACATGACGGTTCCACATGAGCACATTTGCAAAAATCTCCAAACCGCACCAAAGACACAAGATCCCATGAGAACTCTTCAAGCCGCGTTTGAGAGCAAGACTATGATGGGTGACCTAGAAGTCATCATGTTGAACCATCTGTTGATTATTTTATTTTATTTTATTTTATTTTATCCGACTTGAGAACTCAAATCAACTCAAAATGTCATGGGATGCCTCAAAAAAAACACAAGCCTGGGGCTCAATGATCCGCCGCATCTCGAAAGCCACATAAATTGCCATAACTTCACAGTCGATTCGCCATTATGACCCCAAGAAAGATCTCATGGGCACACGACGCAAAATGAGCGCAGTCATCCGCCGGGCCCATATCTCTATTTTGGCTATAAGCCTTACCGCACGGACGAAGTGCATGAGCAATTTATGACAAATCTCCATCAACAAGCACACCATCCCATGAGAACTCTTCAAGCTTTGCTGAGCGAGCAATACTATGATGGGTGACCTCCTGGAAGTCGCCGTGTTGAACCATCTATGCGGCCCATTTTATTTCCTTTATTTTATTTTATTTTACCATTGACGCGAGAACTCAGATCGAATTCAAAATCATCGATGGGATGCCTCAGATTGAAAAACACGAGATGTGGGGCCCACTTCGATCCGATTCGTGGTGGAGGCCGCATAAAAAATCGCCATAACTTCACGCATCATCGCCCGATTCACCATTATGACCCCAATCCCGAAAAGATCTCCATGGGGCACATGACGCTGTGCGAGAAGCATCTGGACCTGTGATCTCTGATTTCATTTCAAGCCTTACCGCGATGACGTTCCATGAGAACAATTTGCAAATCTCCGGGCGCGACACCAAAGACATGATCATGAGAACTCTTCGCTAAGCTGCGCGGTGAGCAAGATTATGATGGTGACCTGGAAGTCGTGTTAAACCATCTGTTGAGCCGCCATTTTATTTATTTATTTTATTTTATTTTACCATGTCTGAGAACTCAGATCAACTCAAAATGTCATCGAGATGCCTGAAAAAACATGAGCCGGCCTACGGCCGCGATCTCGTGAGGCCGCAAAAATCCCATAACTTCATGCACGCATCGCCATTATGACCCAATCCGAAAGATCTCGCACGCGACGACGCGTGCAGACACATCCAGACTGATTTCATTGATTATTTTGAAGCCTTACCGCAAGCAGACGGGTTCTCATGAGCACAATTTACAAAAATCTCAAAGAATCGCAGACACCGCATCACATGAGAACTCTTCAATTATGTGTGCTGGTGAGAGACTATGATGGTGACCTCCGGAAGTCATCGTGTTGAACCATTTGATGATGCCACCCATTTTATTTCTTTATTTTTATTTTATTTTATCGCTGACCGAGAACTCGATCGACTCAAAATTCATCGATGGGATGCCTGACTAAAAACATGAGTCGTGGGGCCCATACCGACCATCTCGCGGGAGGCCGCACAAAAATTACCATAACTTTACGCACGATCGTCCGATTTGCCATTATGACCCTAATCCAGAAAGATCTTTGCAGGGCACATGACACGCAGATGAAAGATCTCATGGAGACTCGTATTCCGATTTCTATTTCAAAGCCTTATCACAAGACGTAATGAGTTCCATGAAGCACAAAGAAATCTCCAAAGGAGCTGCAAAACAATACAAGATCCTATGATGGTGACCACCGGAAGTCGTATTGAACCATCCGCTGATGCCGCCATTTTCTTTTTATTTTATTTTTATTTTATTTTACGCTGACTCGAGAACTCGATCGACTCAAAATGTTGTCGATGGGATGCCTCGATCAAAACACGAGTCCGTGCCACACCGCTGCATCTTGTGGAGGCCGCAAAAAAATCCATAACTTGCACGCATCCATTCGCCATTATGACCCCGAAAGATCTCGCACGATGCAATGAGATGAGCCGTGCGGACCCGATCTCCATTTTGCTATAAAGCCTTTACCGCATGATGGGTTCGATGAGCAATTTATGAAAATCTGACCGCACCAAAGACACCGGATCCATGAGAACTCTTAATGCGTTGGCGAGACAAGATATGGGGTGACCTGAAGTCATCGTTGAACCATCGTTGATGCCGCCCATTTTAGTTTCCTTTTATTTTTATTTTATTTTATCGCTGACGCCGAACTCGAGATCGACCAAAATGTCATCGATGGGATGCCTTGACTAAAACACGAGTTGTGGGGCCACGCATTCGCCGCGGTTCTATGGAGGAGCAATAAATCATAACTTCGCATACGATCGTCCCATTCACCATTATGACCCCAATCCGAAAGATCTCTTGACGCACGATGCCAGCGCACATCCGCAAAACCCGTGATCCCGATTCGATTTTGAAGCCTTACTATGCACGTTTCATGAGCACAATTTATAAAATTCACGGCGGATCAAGACAAAGACACCGCACATGAGAACTCTTCGCTTATGTGTGTTTTGAAAGATACTACGATGGGTGACCTCTTGGGAAGTCATCATGTGAACCATATTTGAGAACTCAAAGATTGACCCAAAATGTCCGATGGGATGCCTCGTGAAAAAAAATATGACAGTGGTCGATCGCGTCATGTGGAGGCCGCACATAAATCATCATAACTTCATGCACGATCTTCTGAATCACCAATATGACCCCAATATGAAAAGATCTCCCAGGCGAATGCAGATGTGCAGACAGGGACCCATCTCCATTTCATTTATTCAAGCCTTACCATGCACACGGTTCAATGAGCACAATTTGGTAAATCTCCAACGGACCGACAAGACACCGATCATGAGAACTCTTCGCTAAGCTGCGAGAGTAAAGATTATGATGGGTGACCTCGAAGTCATCGCGGTTGAACCATCTCATTGATGCCACCATTTTATTTTATTTATTTTATTATTTTACCGCTGATGACTAACATCGACTCAAAAAAGTCATCATGATGCCTCGACCGAAAACACGAGCCGTAGCAGCTGATCCGCGCCTCGTGGAGGCCGCATGAAATCGCCATAACGCCATGCATGACGTCTGATCCATTACCCCAATGAAGATGCCATACATGTGCAAGATGCAGACATCCTGGGAGCGATCTCGACTTTTCTATCATCAAGCGCATCACACCAAAGACAATGCATCTATGAGAACTCTTCAATTAAGCATGTTTAAGAGAGCAAGATATGATGGGTGACCTCTCGGAGTCATCGTTGAACCATCTTGATGCCGCCATTTTATTTCTTTTATTTTATTTTATTTTATCGCTGACGCCGAGAACTCGATCGACTCAAAAAAACATCGTAGATGGGATGCCTGAAAAAACATGAGCTTAGGGCACCCACCGATCCACGATCTCGTGGAGGCACATAAAATCGCCATAACTTCACGATCGTCCGATTCGCCATTATGACCCAATCCTGAAAGATCTCCGCAGCACGCAGATGAGTCATGCACATCCGCGGACCAGATCTGATTTTAGCTATTTCAAGCTTACCATGCACGAAGTTCTACATGAGCATAATTTACAAAATCTTTAATGCAAAGACCAACACGCCATCAGAGAACTCTTCGCTGATGCTTCGAGAGTAAGACTATGATGGGTGACCTCAGAAGTCATCGTTGAACCATCTTGATGCCACCCATTTTATTTCCTTTTATTTTATTTTATTTTATCGCTGACGCCGAGAACTCGGATCGACTCAAACATCGATGGGATGCCTCGAAAAAACATGAGTCGGGGCCACGCCGTGATCCACGTGCGTGGGCCACAACGAAAATCGCCATAGCTTCGCGCACGATCGTCCGATTCGCCATTATGACTCCAATCCGAAAGATCTCACGGGCGACGATGCGATGATCCAGTGCATCTACCGTATCTCGATTTTGGCTATTTTAAAGCCTTACCGCACGGACGAAGTTTCGAATGACATAATACAAAATCTCGGGACCCCAGACACGCATGATCACATGAGAACTCTTCAAGCTTAGAGAGTACTATGATGGGTGACCTCGGAAGTCATCGTGTTGAACCATCCGCTGATGTCATTTTATTTCCTTTATTTTATTTTATTTTATCATGACGCTGGAAAACTCGATGATCGACTCAAAAACATGCATGGGATGCCTCGACTCAAAAAAACATGAGATGTGGGCCCAATGAGGTCGATCCGCGACGCCTCGCGGTGGAGGTGACCAAAATGCATAACTCGCGACAATCTTCGACTCACAATATGACCGATTTAAAGATATGATGCCGCACGACATGTGATGTGGGAATCATCCGCCGATGTCGCTTATTTTATTTTATTTTATTTTATGATGCCTCAGAACTCGAGATCGACTCAAAATGTCATCGATGGGATGCCTCGAAAAACACGAGTCGAGCCACTGACCATCCACGATTGTGTGGAGGCCACATGATCGCCATAACTTCATGCACGACGTCGATTCACCATTATGACCCAACCAAATATCGCACGACGACATGAGATGAGCGCGTGCATCTGGGACCCGTATCTCCATTTTGGCTATTCAAGCCTTAACAGCAACGACGCAGATGAGCACAATTTGCAACAAATCTCGGGACGCACCAAAGACACCGATCACATGAGAACTCTTCAAGCATGCTGAGAGCAGTACTATGATGGGTGACCTCTGGAAGTCATCGTGTTGAACCATCTGTTGATGCCGCCTATTTTATTTCTTTATTTTATTTTATTTTATTACGATGAGAGAACTCGAGATCGACTCAAAATATCGATGATCGATACCTAAAAAAAACATGAGTGGGGCTCCATCCACGATCTTGTGGAGATAAATCGCCATAACTACACGATTGTCCCATTCACCATTATGACCCCAATGAAAGATCGGGCGACGCATAGATGCCAGTGATCAGGGACCATATCTCGATTTTTTTCAAGCCTTACCGCGGCACCTGATGGGTTCAAGCATAAAGCACAAATCTCCAAAGAAGCGCGATCGCACTGACACCGATCCCATGAGAACTCTTCAAGCATGAGCGAGCAAGATTATGATTATGACCGGGAAGTCATCGTGGAACCATCGATGCCGCCCATTTTATTTCCTTTATTTTTATTTTATTTTACCATCGATGCGGAGAACTGGTGATCGACTCCAAAATGTCATCGATGATGCCTCGATCAAAAAACACAAGTCATGGGGGCCCACACGATATCCGTCATGTGAGGCCACGCAAATCGCCATAACTTCGCACCCATCATCCGATTCATTATGACCCCAATCCGAAAGATCTCGCAAGACGACACGCGATGAGCCGCACATGCCGATCTGATTCTCAACATTGCCTTACGCGGCATGGATGGTTCCATGAGCATAATTTGTGAAATTCTAAAGTGCGACCGCATCAAAGACACCGATCATGAGAACTCTTCGCTTAAGCATGCTTTGAGAGAGCAAGATATGATGGGTGACCTGGAAGTCATCGGTTGAACCATCTATCGATGCCTCCCATTTTATTTTATTTTATTTTATTTTACATTCCGGAGAACTCAATCGACTGAAATGTCATCGATGGGATGCCTCTAAAAAATGAGTGGGGCCCACTGCCGATCGCACGATCTCGTGGAGGCCGAAAATTGCCATAACTTCACGCACGATCGATTCGCCATTATGACCCCAAACCAAAGATCTCCTGCATGCGACGACGCAGCATGCGTGCATCTGCTCCAGATCTCCGATTTTGGCTATTCAAGCCTTACCGCCATGGCACGACGTTCCGATGAGCACAATTTAAAATCTCCGACGCACCAAAGACACCGTGATCCCATGAGAACTCTTCGCTTAAGTGGTTTGGGTGAGAGTACTATGATGTGACCTGGGAAGTCGTGTTGAACCATCTATGATGCCACCCATTTTATTTCCTTTATTTTATTTTATTTTATCATTGATGGAGAACTCAGATCGACTCAAAATGTCATGATGGGATGCCTCGACCAAAAACACGAGCCATTACGCATGGATCCACGCGTGTGAGTCGCACGAAATCACCATAACTTCGACGATCTTCCCTTTTCGCCATTATGACCCAATCCAAAGATCTCCGCGGGCGCCGCATACACGTAGATGTGCCGCAGCGCATCAAGGACCCATATCTCCGATTTCAACTATTCTTTTACGAGACGAAGTTCCGCATGAGCATAATTTATGACAAATTCCACGGATGCGACCGCACAAAGACACCATATCATGAGAACTCTTCGCTAAGCGCGGGCGAGCAAGATATGATGGTGACCTCCCTGGAAGTCATCGGTTGAACCATCTATGCCGCCCATTTTATTTCCTTTTATTTTATTTTATTTACCGACGCCGAGAACTCGATCGACTCAAAATGTCATGGGATGCCTCGACTAAAAAACACGAGTCGTGGGGCCCACCGTCCACGGTATCTGGAGGCCATAAAATCTCCATAACTTCCATGACGTCCGATTCGCCATTATGACCCAATCCTAAAAGATCACGCGCATGACGCGATAGTGTAGCGCATCTGAGGACTCAGATCTGATTTCGCTTTTCAAGCCTTACCGCTGACAGAAGTTCCACATGAGCACAATTTACAAAAATCTCTGCGACGCATCAAAGACACCATATCACATGAGAACTCTTCAAGCATGCGAGAGCAAGATTATGATGGGTGACTCTGGAAGTCTTGTTGAACCATCTCTGATGCCCATTTTATTTCCTTTATTTTTATTTTTTTATTTTACATTGCCGCTGATCAACTCAAATGTTGATGGGATGCCTTGACTAAAAAACATGAGTGGGGCACGACGATCCGCTGTTCATGGAGGCGACGAATCGCCATAACTTCACAAGATGATCATCCGATTCGCCATTATGACCCAATCAAAAGATCTCATGGCACGATGCGATGTGCCAAAGCGATCAAGGACCCGTGATCTCGATTTCACATTTTGAAGCTATCAAGCACGGACGGGGTTCGGATGAGCACAATTTGATAAATCTCCAGCGACCGCACAAAGACACCGATCCATGAGAACTCTTCGAAAGTGTGCTTGAGAGCAAGATTATGATGGGTGACCTCCTGGAAGTCATGTTGAACCATCTGATGCCCATTTTATTTCCTTTTTTTTTATTTTATTTTACCGACGCCGAGAACTCGAATCAATTCAAAACATCGATGGGATGCCTCAAAAAAACATGAGTCGTGGGCTCACGAGGTCGACCGCACATCTCTGTGGAGGTCGCAAAAATTGCCATAACTTCGCGCATGATCGATTCGCCATTATGACCCCAATCCGAAAGATCTCGCTGGGCACGACGATGAGCCGCACCACATGCGGACCATATCTCCGATTTTGCTATTTCAAGCCTTACCACGGCACGAGTTGGAGCATGTGCAAATCTCCGGGCGTGACCACACCAGACGATCCTATGAGAACTCTTCGCTGCAGCCAAGCGAGAGCATTACTAATGGGTGACCTTGGGAAGTCGTGTTGAACCATCTGCTGATGCCGCCATTTTATTTCCTTTTTATTTTATTTTATTTTACCGTTGACAGGAGAACTCGATCGACTCAAAAATGTCATCGATGGGATGCCTCGACTAAAAACATGAGCATGGGGCCCATGGCCGCATCTTGTGTGGAGGCCGCATAAAAATCCATAACTTCACGACGATCGTCCGATTCATTATGACCCCAATCCGAAAGATCTCTGGGGCACGACGCGCAGATGAGCCGCAGCACATCAAGGACTCGTGATTCTCGATGGCTATTTCAAGCCACGCACCAAAGGGTTCTGAGCATATTTTATGGCAAATCTCCAATGACCGCACCAAAGACACTAGATCCCATGAGAACTCTTCGCTAAGCTGAGTGGCGAGCAAGATGATGGGTGACCTCTGAAGTCGCCGGTTGAACCATCTTGATGCTACCCATTTTATTTCTTTATTTTTTTTATTTTACGCTAACGCCACAAAACTCGGGACGCCATAACTTACGACGATCACCGATTCACCATTATGACCCCAACCGAAAGATCTCCGTGGGCGACGACGCAGAGCGCGCAGCATTCATGGGACCGTTCGATTCTATTTTCGGCCTTATCGCGCAGACGAGTTATAAGAGCAATTGTGGCAAATCTCAAGCTGATCGCACTAAAGACACCGCATCCCATGAGAACTCCGCTTAAGCGTTTTGAGAGCATACTATGATGGGTGACCTCTGGGAAGTCATCGTTGAACCATCTGCTGATGCCACCCATTTATTTCCTTTTATTTTATTTTATTTTACCATTGACGCTAGAGAACTCGACGATCGACTCCAAAAACATTGTCATGGGATGCCTCGACGAAAAAACATGAGCCGTGGGGCCCATGGTTGATCCACATCTCGCTTGGAGGCCACAAAAATCACCATAACTTCACGCGACATCGTCGCCATTATGACCCAATCCGAAAGATCTCAGACGCATGACAAGATGAGCCAGCACATCATCTGGACTTATCTCATTTCGCTATTCAATCCCACGGCATGACGGGTTCCATATGAGCATACTTGGCAAATTCTCGGGGCGACCGCACAAAGACAGATCCCATGAGAACTCTTCGCTAAGCTGCGGAGAGAGTACTATGATGGGTGACCTGGGAAGTCATCGTTGAACCATCTATTGATGCCGCCCATTTTATTTCTTTTTTATTTTTTATTATCGCTGATGCCGAGAACTCTGATCGACTCAAAATGTCATCGATGGATGCCTCGACAAAAAAACATGAGCCGTGGGGCTACCACCATGCATCTCGTGGGAGGCCGCATGAAATCTCCATAACTTCACGTCCCATTATATTATGACCCTAATCAAAGATCTTCGGGCGACGACACGCAGATGAGCCGCTGTGCATCTATCAGATCTATTTTGGCCTTTACCATGCACGGACGATGATGAGCACAATTTGTAAATCTCTAGCATGACGCACCAAAGACACGATCACATGAGAACTCTTCGCTAAGCATGCTTGCGAGAGCAAGATGATGGGTGACCTCTGGGAAGTCGTCGGTTGAACCATCATTGATGCCGCCCATTTTATTTCCTTTTTATTTTATTTTATTTTATCATGACGTAGAGAACTTGATCGACCAAAAGATCATGATGGGATGCCTCGACAAAAACACGAGCGTAGCCCACGTCTCATATGGAGGCCGCACGGAAATCGCCATAACTTCACGCACGCATCGACGCCATTATGACCCAATCCAAAGATCTGGGCGCGCGACGCATCATGACCGTGATCTCCGACGATTCTAGTTCAAGCCTTACCGCGACACGGTTCAAGAGCACAATTTACAAATCTCCAACGCGCACGCAGCAATACCATATCCTATGAGAACTCTTCAGTTAAGCGTGCTTGGGGGAGAGCAGTACTATGATGGGTGACCACCTGGGAAGTCATCATGTTGAACCATCTGTTGATGCTGCCCATTTTATTTCCATTTATTTTTATTTTATTTTATCGTTGACGCCGGAGAACATGACGATCTACTCCGAAAAAATCATAGATGGGATACCTCAGACTGAAAATCATGAGCAGTGGGGACCACGAGGCTGATCCGCAAGTATCGTGCGGAGGCCGCACGAAAATCTCCATAACTTCACGCACGATCGTCCGATTCGCCAATATGACCCCAATCCGAAAAGATCTCCATGGGGTGCACGACGCACAGATGTGCCAAAGGAGCATCTAGCGGGACACATATCTTCGATTTCGGCAATTTCTAAGCCTTACCACGGCACGGACGGGTTCCGGATAAGCACAATTTGCGGCAAATCTCTAGCGGGCGCGACCGCACCAGTAGACCAGATCACATGAGAACTCTTCAATTTAGCGTGCTTGGACAAGAGCATATGGGAAGTTGTTGTGTTGAACCATCTGATGATGTCGCCCATTTTATTTCCTTTTAATTTTATTTTATTTTATAGTTGACGCCAAAGAACTCGATGATCGACTCCGAAAATGTCATCGATGGGATGCCTTGGACTGAAAAACATGAGTAATGGGGCCCACAACCCTGATCTGCGCCTTTCGTGCAGAGGCAGCATGGAAATCGCCATAACTTCACGCACGATCTTTTGATTCACCAATATGACGCCAATCCGGAAAGTTCTCTACGGGCGACGACGCGATGTAAAGCGCGATTCTGGGACTCAGATCTCCGATTTATTTTGAAGCCTTAGCGGCACGACGTTCCGCATGAGCATAATTTATGACAAATCTCTATCAGGCGTGACCGCACCAACACACCAAATCAAAAGAGAGCTCTTCAGTTAAGCATGCTTGGGCGAGAGCAGTACTATGATGGGTGACCTCTTGGGAAGTCGTTGTGTTGAACCATCTGTTGATGCCACCCATTTTATTTCCCTTTATTATTATTTTATTATACCGTTGATGCTGGAAAACTCGGTGATCGACTCCGAAAATGTCATCAATGAGATGCCTCCAACTGAAAAATATGAGTCGTAGGGCCCACGGGGCTGATCCGTTCGTCTCGTGCGGAGGCTACACAGAAATCTCCATATCTTCGCCCACGATCGTCCGATTCACCATTATGACCCCAATCTGGAAAGATCTCTGCGGGGCGCACGACGCGCAGATGAGCTGCAGCATCTGGCGAGACATTTATCTTCGATTTCGGCTAGTTGGAAACCTTACCGCGGCACGGATGGGTTCCGCATGAGCACAAATTTTGAAAAATCTCCAACAGGCGCGACCGCACCAGTGCACTAGATCCCATGAGAACTCTTCAGTTAAGCGTGCTTAGGCGAGAGCAGTACTATGATGGGTGACCTCCTAAGAAGTCGTCGTGTTGAACTATCTATTGATTCCATGCATTTTTTTCCTTTTATTTGTATTTTATTTTAATGTTGACGTCGTAGAACTCGGCGATCGACTCCGAAAATGTCATCGATGGGATGCCTCGGACTAAAAACACGAGCCATGGGGACCACTCGGCTGATCCGTGAGTCTCGTGTGGAGGCCGCACGAAAATCACCATACTTCACGTACGATTGTCCGTTTCGCCATTACGACCCCATTCCGAAAAGTTGCCCGCGGTGCACGACGCGTAGATGTGCCGCAGGAGCATCTTGCAGGACTTGTATCTCTGATTTCGGCGAGTTTGAAGCCTTACTGTGGCACGGACGAAGTTCCGTCGAGATAGTTTCCGCGAAATCTCTAGGACGCACAAAGACATCCCATGAGAACTCTTCAGTTAAGCGTGCTTAGGAGAGAGTAATACTATGATGGGTGACCACTTGGGAAGTCATTGTGTTGAACCATCTTTAGATGCCGCCCATTAATATCCTTTTATTTTTTTTTATTTTACCCATGAAGTCAAAGAACTCGGCGATCGACTCCGAAAATTTCATTGACGGATGCTTGACCGAAAACATGAAGATAAATAACTCGCGGTTGAGTTCGCTATACACCCCCTAGATGCACCACAAGCACACATAGCGGGACACGTATCTTTGATTTCGGCTATGTCGAAGCCTTAACACGGCACGGACGGGTTCCGCATGAGCACAATTTGCGGCAAATCTCCAGCGGGCACGACCCCACCATCACACTAGATCACATGAGAATGAGAGCAGCACATGGGTGATTGGGAAGTCGTCATGTTGAACCATCTATTGATGCCACCCATTTATTTCATTTTTTAATTTTATTTTACCATTGATGCCGAAAAACTCTGTGATTGACTCCGAAAATGTCATTGATGGGATGCCTCGGGCTAAAAAACACGAGCCATGGGGCCCACGAAAATCGCCATAACTTCGGCACGATCGTCCGATTCACCATTTGACCTAAATTTCGAAAGATCTCCGCGGGGCGCATGATGCACAGATGCGCCGCAGGTGCATTTGGCGGGACACGTATCTCTGATTTTGGCTATGTCAAAGCCTTACCGTGACACGTAAGTGTTCCGCATGAGCACAATTTACGACAAATCTCTCGGGCACGACCGCACCACCACACCAGATCACATGAGAACTCTTCAGTTAAGCATGCTTGGGCGAGAGTAGTACTATGATGGGTGACCTCTTGGGAAGTCATCGTGTTGAACCATCTGTTGATGCCGCCCTTTATTTCCTTTTCTTTTTATTTTATTATACCGTTAACACTGGAGAACTCGATGATCGACTCCGAAAATGTCATTGATGGGATGCCTAAGACTGAAAAACATGAGCCATAGGGCCCACGCGGCTGATATGCACGTCTCGTGCGGAGGCCGCACGAAAAACGCCATAACTTCGTGCATGATCGTCCGATTCGCCATTATGACACCAATCTGGAAAGATCTCAGCGGGGTGCACTACGTGCATATGAGCCGCATGCACATCTGGAGGAACACGTATCTCCGATTTCAGCTACTTTGAATCCTTATCGCGGCACGGATGGATTCCGCATGAGCACAAATTATGAAAAATCTCCAACAGGTGTGACCGCACCAGCAGACTAGATCCCATGAGAACTATTGCTTAAGCTGAGCGAAGATCATGATGGGTAACCTCATAGGAAGTCGTCGTGTTGAACTATATGTTGATGCCGCGCATTTTATTTCCTTTTATTTATATTTTATTTTAATGTTGGCATCGTGAAAGTCGGTGATCGACTCTGAAAATGTCATCAATGGGATGACTCGGACTGAAAAACACGAGCCAGTTGATCCGCGTGTCTCGTGTGGAGGACGCACAAAAATCACCATAACTTTGCGCATAATCGTTCGATTCTCCATTATGACCCAATCGGGAAATATCTCTGCGGCGTACGACGCGCAGATGTGCCGCAGGTGCATCTTGTTGGACCCGTATCTTCAATTTTGGCGAAGTTCAGTGCATGGCCGAAGTTTCGCATGAACATAATTTCGGCAAATCTCCAGGCACGACCGGACCAAAGACACCGATCCTATGAGAACTCTTCAGTTAAGCGTGCTTGGGTAAGAGCAGTACTATGATGGGTGACCTCCTGGGAAGTCGTCATGTTGAACAATCTGTTGATGCCGCCTATTTTATTTTATTTTATTTTTATTTATTTTATCTTTGACGCTGGAGAACTCGATGATCGACTTCGAAAATGTCATCGATGGGATGCCTAGGATTGAAAAACATGAGCCTTGGGGCCCAACTGATCATCAGCGTCTCTTGGAGGCGTCGAAAATTGCTTCATGCGATCATCACGGTTCTCCATTATGACCCCAATCGAAAAGATCTGTTGGCGATCGCGATGAGATGAGCTCAGACATCTAGCGGGACCTGTATCTCCGATTTCGGCTATGTCGAAGCCTTATAGTGGAATGGATGGGTTTTGGATGAGCAAAATTTGCTGCAAATCTCACATGAGAACTCTTTAGTTAAGCGTGCTTGGGAGAGAGCATTACTATGATGGGTGACCTCCTGAAAAGTTATCGTGTTCAACTAACTGTTGATGCCGCACATTTATTTCCCTTTATTTTTATTTTATTTTACCATTGATGCTAGAGAACTTGGCGATCAACTCTGAAAATGTCATTGATGGGATAAATCAGACTGAAAAACACGATCCATGGGGCCCACGCTGTTGATTCGAGCGTCTCGTATGGAGGCCGCACAGAAATCGCCATAACTTCATGCACGATCATCCGATTTGCCATTATGACCCCAATCCGGAAAGATCTCCGTGGGACGCACGACACGAAGATGTGTCGTAGGTGCATCTGGCGGGACCCATATCTTCCATTACGCTATAACGAAGCTTTATCGTGGCACGGACGGGTTTTGCATGAGCACAATTTGGGGAAAATCTCCGGTAGCGCGCACCGCTACGATCAATGAGAACTCTTGATTAAGCGTGCTTGGGCGGAGCGGTACTATGATGGGTGACCTCTTGGAAGTCATCGTGTTGAAGCGATCTGATGCCCATTTTATTTCATTTTATTTTTATTTTATTTTACCATTGGCGAGGATAACTTGGCGTCGACTCAAAAATGTTGGGATGCCTGGGTTGAAAAACATGAGCGGATGAGCCATCTTGGTGGCACCCGTATCTCTGATTTCGGCATGAGCACAAATTACGGCAAATCTCCAGCGGGCGCGACTGTAGCAGCATACTAGATCCTATGAGAACTCTTCACTTAAGCATGCTTGGGCGAGAGCAATACTATGATGGGTGACCTCCTAGGAAGTCTTCGTGTTTAACCATCTATTGATGCAGCCCAATTTATTTCCTTTTATTTTTATTTTATTTTACCGTTGATGCCGCATAACTCAAAGATCGACTCTGAAAACGGTCATCGATATGATGCCTCGGACTAAAAACATGAGGCCGTGAGCCATCATGTAGCATGTACCATAATCGCCATGATGCGTGCGATTCGACCTATGAATCCAAAAAGATCTCCACGGTACGCCTGATGTGCGTGGCGTGGCGTTGTATCTTCGATTTGCTGTTCGATTCAGCGGCGAAGGGTTCGCATGAAATGGGACAAATCTTGGCGAGCGTGGCCGCGCATGAGAACTCTTGATTAAGCGTGCTTGGGCGAAAGCATTACTCTAATGGGTGACCTCTTGGGAAGTTATCGTGTTGAACCATCTATTGATGCCCCCCATTTTATTTCCTTTTATTTTTTTTTTATTTTATGGTTTACAGAGAACTTCGGCGACTCGAAAATATTGTCGATGGGATGCCTGAATGAAAAAACACTGGGGCGCGAAAATCTCCATAACTGCATCGTGCCATTCGCCATTATGACCCCAATCGAAGATCTCGGCGGAGCGCGGCGAATGAGCGAGCGCATCGGCGGAAATCTTCTATTTCAGCTAGTTCGAAGCATTACCACTGCATGGATGGGTTCCACATGAGTACAATTTACGGTAAATCTTCAATGGGCGCGACCGCACCAGCACACCAGATCTCATAAAACTCTTCAGTTAAGCATGCATGGGCGAGAGGAGTACTATTATGGATGACCTCCTGGGAATTCATCGTGTTGAACCATCTATTGATGCCACCCATTTTATTTCCTTTTAATTTTATTTTATTTTTCCGTTGGCGAGAACTTCGGATCGACTCACGAAATGTGCGTCAATATGATGCCTCGGACAGAAAAAGATGAGTCGTGGGGCCCACACTAATCCACCGCGTATGTCGCGGAGGCCACGAAAATGCCATAACATCACGCGATGCATGCGATTGACATTATGACCCCAATCATGATCTCCGTGGGGTGCGGCGTCGCGGTGTCCTGAGCACATCGGCGTTCTTCTCCAATTTCGGCTAGTTTGAAGCCTAACCAAGGCACGGAAGGGTTCCGCATGAGCACAATTTATGGAAAATCTCCAACGGGCATGCCGTACCGGCACACCAGATCCCATGAGAACTCTTCAGTTAAGCGTGCTTAGGCGAGAGCAGTACTATGATGGGTGACCTCTTCGGAAGTTGTCGTGTGGAACCATCTGTTGATGTCGCCCATTTTATCTACTTTTATTTTTATTTTGTTTTACGATTGAAGCCAGATAACTCGACAATCGACTCAGAAAACATCATCGATGAGATTCCTCGGACTGAAAAACACGTGGTGCCCGTGCGTCTGCATCTCGATGGAGCGCTACGAAATCGCCATAACTTCGAGTATGATCGTCCGATTTTCCATTATGACCCTAATCGGGAAAGATCTCCGGCCAGGCCTTGAGATAAGCGAGCGCATCCCGGGACCGTTCTCGATTTCAACTATTTTGAAGACTAATCGTGGCACGGACGGGATCCAGATAAGCACAATTTGCAACAAATCTCCGGAGGGCGACATAGATCCCATGAGCACTTGATTAAGCGTGCTAGGAGAGACGATCTTATGATGGGTGACCTCCAGGGAAGTCATCATGTTGATCCATCTGTTGATTCCGCCCATTTTATTTTCTTTTTTTATTTCATTTTACCGTTGACTCCGTAGAACTCAGAGATCGACTCTGAAAATGTCATCGATGGGATGCCTCTGGCTGAAAAACACGAGCTATGGGGCCCACTCGACTGATCCACGCATCTTGTGTGGAGACTCCACGGAAATCGCCATAACTTCACGTAAGATCATCCGATTATACTAACCCCAATCAAAAGATCTCCGTGAGCATGACGGCGGATGTTAGTAAAGCGCATCTGGCGGGTCACATATCCTTGATTTACTAGTTTGAAGCCGCATGGATGGGTTTCACATGAGCATAATTTACGAAAAATCTCCAGTGGGCGCGACTGCACCAACACACCAGATCCCATGAGAACTCTTCAGTTAAGCGTGCTTGGGCGAGAGCAGTACTATGATGGGTGGCCTCCTAGGAAGTCATTGTGTTGAACCATCTCTTGATGTCGCCCATTTTATTTCCTTTTACTTTTCTTTTCTTTTACCGATGACACCGGAGAACTTAGCGATTGACTCCAAAAACATCATTGATGAGATGCCTCGGACTAAAAAACATGAGCTGTGGGGCCCACTCGGTTGATCTCAGCATCTCATGTGGAAGACGCACAAAAATTTACATAACTTCACTCACGATCATCCGATTCGCCATTATGACCCCAATCCGGAAAGATCTCCATGGGACGCACGATGCGTAGATGTGTCGGTGGCTCATCTAGCGGGACCCCGTATCTTTGATTTTGGCTAGTTTGAAACCTTACCACGGCACATACGGGTTTCGCATGAGCAAAATTTATGGTAAATCTCCATCGGGTGCGACCGCACCAGCACACCAGATCTCATGAGAACTCCTCTGTTAAGCGTGCTTGGGCGAGAGTAGTACTATGTTGGATGACCTCTTGGGAATGCATCGTGTTGAACCATCTGTTGATGGCGCCCATTTTATTTCCTTTTATTTTTATTTTATTTTACCATTGATGCAGGAGAACTCAAAGATTGACTCTGAAAATGTCGTCGATATGATGCCTCGGAAATAAAAACATGAGCCATGTGGCCCTGCTGGCGATCGCATATGCACGGAGGCCGCAAAATCTCCATAACATCACCCACGATCGTCCAATTTGACATTATGACCCCAATTCAGAAAGATCTCCGTGGGGTGCGACATAGATGTCTTGAGCGTCGCGGTCCATATCCGATTTGGCTAGTTTGAAGCCTTACTTTGCGGCGGAAGGGATCGCGAGCAATTTGGTAAATCTCCGGCGTGACCGCGCAATCCCATGAGAACTCTTGATTAAGCATGATTAGGCGAGGAAGCGATCTTATGATGGGTGACCTCACGGGAAGTCATCATATTGAACTCTATTGATGCCTCCCATTTCCTTTTATTTTTATTTTATTTTATTTTAACATTGATGTAGAACTTCGGTGAGAGACTCTGAAAATGTCAATGATGGGATGCCTCAGACTGAAAAATACAAGTCGTGGGGCCCATGCGTCACGCCGTCGTCGCGGCAAGGAAAATTGCCATAACGTGCAAGATCGATTAGCCATTATGACCCCAATCGGAAAGATCTTATTGCGTCACGATGAGATGAGCGCGTATCGGGAAAGCGTATCTCCGATTTTGGCTAGTTTGAAGCCTTACCACGGCACGGACGGGTTCGCATGAGCACAATTTGCGAAAAATCTCCAACGGGCGCGACCACACCAGAACTCTTCAGTTAAGCATGCTTGTGTGAGAGCAGTACTATGATGGGTGACCTCCTAGGAAGTTATCGTGTTGTACGATTTATTGATGCTGCCTATTTTATTTTCTTTTATTTTTATTTTATTTTACCATTGACGCCGCAGAACTCGGAGATTGACCCCGAAAATATCGTCGATGGGATGCCTTGGATTGAAAAACACGAGTCGTGGCGCCCATGTGGCTGATCCACGCTTCTCGTGCTAAGGCCACACGGAGATCACCATAACTTCACGCACGATCATCTGATTCGCCATTATGACCCTAACCCAGAAAGATCTCTGCGGGGGAGCACAACGCACAGATGTGCGACAAGCGCATCTAGCATGACCCATTTATCTGATTTTGGCTATTTCGAAGCCTTACTATGACACGGATGGGTTCCACATGAGCACAATTTTTGACAAATCTACAGCAGGCGTGACCGCACCAGCACAGCAGATCCCATGAGAACTCTTTAGTTAAGCATGCTTGGGCGAGAGCAGTACTATGATGGTTGACCTCTTGGGAAGTCATTGTGTTGAACCATCTGTTGATGCCACCCATTTTATTTCCTTTTAGTTGTATTTTATTTTACCGTTGACGCCAGAGAACTCGGTGATCGACTTCAAAAATGTAGTCGATGGGTTGCCTCAGACAAAAAAACATGACCCGTTAGGCCCACTCGGCTGATCTGTGCATCTTGTGTGGAGGCCGCACGAACGTCTGAATCACCATTATGCCCTCAATCCAAAAAGATCTCCCCGTGGCACACAACGTGCATATGTGTCCCAGGCGGATTTGGAGGGACCCATATCTCCGATTTCGGCTAGCTCGAAGCCTTACCGTGGCACGGATGGGTTCCGTATGAGTACAATTTGCAAAAACTCTCCAGCAGGCCCGACCACACTAGGAAACCATATCCTATGAGAACTCTTCAATTAAGCGTGAGTAGTACTATGATGGATGACCTCTTAGGAAGTCGTCGTGTTGAACCATCTGTTGATGCCACCCATTTTATTTCTTTTTATTTTTATTTTATTTTACCATTGACGCCAAAACTTGGAGATCGACTCCAAAAACGTCGTCGATGAGATGCCTCAGACTAAAAAAACATGAGCCGTGGGGCCCACGCGGCATGTTCTGTGCATCTCGTGCGGAGGCCGCAAGGAAATCATCATAACTTCGCATAAGATTGTCCGTTTTGCCATTTTGACCCTAATCTAGAAAGATCTCCGTGAGGCGCACGATGCGCAGATGAACTACAGGCGCATTTGGTGGATTTCGTATCTCCAATTTTGGCTAGTTCGAAGCCATACCACAGCATAGAAGGGTTCCGCATGAGCACAATTTGTTGCAAATCTCTAGCGAGCGTGATCGCGACACAAATCCCATGAGAACTCTTGATTAAGTGTGCTTGGGCGAAGATTATGATGGGTGACCTCCTAGGAAGTCATCGTGTTGAACCATCTATTAATGCCGCCTATTTTATTTCCTTTTATTTTTATTATATTTTACCTTTGACACGGGAGAACTAGGCAATCGACTTCGAAAACGTCATCGATGGGATGCCTTGGGTGAAAAAAACATGAGGGCCCTGATTTGTCGTGTGGACGAAAATTGCCAAAACTTCACGCCGATCATCTAATTGCCATTATGACCTCAATCAAAAGATCTTCATGACAGCGTAGATGTGTCTCGGCGCCTGGGGACCGTATCTCTAATTTTGGCTAGTTCGAAGCCTTACCGAGGCACGGACGGGATCCACATGAGCACAATTTGCGTTAAATCTCAAGTGGGAGCGACTGCACCAAGACACCAGATCCTATGAGAACTCTTCAGTTAAGCATGCTTAGGCCAGAGTAGTATTATGGTGGATGACCTCTTTGGAAGTCGTCGTGTTGAACCATCTGTTAATGCCGCCCATTTTATTTCCTTTTATTTTTATCTTATTTTATCGTTGACTCCACAGAAGTCGGCGATTGACTCCGAAAACGTAGTCGATGAGATCCCTCGGACTGAAAAATATTAGTTGTGGGGCCCACGCGGTTGATCCGCACATCTCTCGAGGCCACAGTAATCCCATAACTTCACGCCGCGATCGTCGATTCCATTATGACCCCAATCGGAAAGATCTGCAGGCGCGATGTGCGATGAGCGCAAACGCATCTTCGAGACATATCTCCTTTTGGCTAGTTGAAACCTTACGCGGCGGACGGGTTCCATGAGCACAATTTAAAATCTCCAACGAGGCATGACCGCACACGGATCTCGAGAACTCTTTAGTTAAGCGTGCTTGGGTGAGAGTAGTACTATGATGAGTGACCTCCTAGGAAGTCGTCGTGTTGAACGATCTGTTGATGCAGCCCATTTTATTTCCTTTTATTTTTATTTTATTTTATCGTTGATGCCGCAAAACTCAGAGATTGACTTCAAAAACGTCATCGATGGGATGCTTCGGACTAAAAAACACGAGTTGTGGGGCCCACATGGTTGATCCATGCATCTTGTGTGGAGGCCGCACGGAGATTGCCATAACTTCACGCTCGATCGTCCGATTCACCTTTATGACCGCAATTCAGAAAGATCTTCGGGGCACGGCGGCGTAGATGTCGTCGCGTACTCCCAGTATCTCTGTTTTGGCTAGTTGAAGCCTTCAGTGCGCAGACGGGTTCCGCATAAGTACAATTTGGGGCAAATCTCCAGCGGGCGCGATCACACTAGCACACCAGATCCCATGAGAACTCTTCAGTTAAGTGTGCTTGGGCGAGAGCAGTACTATAATGGGTGACCTCCAGGGAAGTCATCGTGTTGAACCATCTGTTGATGCCGCCTATTTTTTTTTTTATCGTTGACATCGGGCTTCGGCGATCGACTCAAAATATGTCGATGGGATGCTTGGTGAAAAACATGAGCTACGGAGCCCACTCAGTTGATCCACGCATTTAGTGTGGAGGCCGCACGGAAATCGCCATACCTTCATGCATCGTCGATTGCCATTATGACCTCAATCGAAAGATCTGCGTGCGGCCGTGCTCATGTGCAGCGCATTTTGGCGTGACACATATCTTGATTTGGATAGTTGAGCCTTACGCGACGGGTTCCAAATGAGCATAATTTGCGGTAAAAAGCAGGCGACCGCGCGGCACAAAATCCCATGAGAACTCTTCAGTTAAGTATGCTTGGGCGAGAGTAGTACTATGACGGGTGACCTCATGGAAAGTCATCGTGTTGAACCATATGTTGATGCAGCCCATTTTATTTCCATTTATTTTTATTTTATTTTACCATTGATGTCGCAGAACTCGGTGATCGACTCCGAAAATGTCGTCGATGGGATTCCTCGGACTGAAAAATATGGTGTTTCCAGGCGTCGAGCTTCTCGTGTGGCGTGAAATCACCATAACTTCACGCCGATTGATTCTCCATTATGACCCCAATCCGGAAAGATCTCGCGGGCGGCGTCGATGAGCCACGAGCACATCTGGCGGGACAATATCTCAATTTTGGCTAGTTGAAGCACTTACTGCGGCCGCACGGGTTCGAATGAGCATAATTTGTGGTAAAACTCCTGCGGAGCAACCACACCACACAGATCATGAGAACTCTTCTTGATTAAGCGTGCTTGGGTGAAGCGATCTTATGATGGGTAACCTCAGGAAGTCGTCGTGTTGAACCATATTGATGTCGCCCATTTTATTTCCTTCTATTTTTTTTTATTTTATCGTTGGTAGAAGAACTTCGGATCGACTATGAAAAGCGTCATCGATGGGATGCTTGGTGAAAAAACATGGGGGCGGATGATCCATGAGTCTCGTGCTAAGGCCGCACGGAAATCACCATAACTTTACGCATGATCATCTGATTCTCCATTATGAGCCCAATGTAGGAAGATCTCGCGACGCGCATAGATGGCCGTAGTGCATCACGGCGGTACCATATCTCGATTTTTATTGAAGCATTACCACATGGGCGGTTTACGAGCATAATTTGCGACAAAGCTCCAGCGGATGCAACCGCACCATCACACCAGATATCATGAGAACTCTTTAGTTAAGCGTGCTTGGGCGAGAGCAGTACTATGATGAGTGACGTCCACGGTAGTCGTCGTGTTGAACCATCTCTTGATGCCGCCTATTTTATTTCCTTTTATTTTTATTTTATTATACCATTGATGCCGCAGAATACAGAGATCTACTCCAAAAATGTCATCGATGGGATACCGGGAAAAACCTGAGCCGTGGGGTGAGCGGCATCGCTGCGTCGTGTGGGCGCATGAAAATCTCCATAACTTCACGCACGATCGTCCGATTCACCATTATGACCATAGTCCGGAAAGATCTCTGCGGGCCGCACGACGCGCAGATGTGCCACAAGTGCATCTGGTGGGTCCCGTTTCTCCGATTTCAGCTATTTCGAAGCCTTGCGGGGCCGGGTTACGCATGAGCCTGGCGAAGCGATTCTAGCGATGGCTCCGCGAAGTCATCGTGTTGAACCATCTGTTGATGCGCCCATTTTATTTCCTTTTATTTTATTTTATTTTATCATTGGCCGCGAACTTCGAGATCAAATCCAAAATGTCATCGATGTGATGCCTGGTGAGAAACACACAGTGTGGGGACCCACTGGCGATTGGCGTGTCATGTGGAGGACACAAGGAAATTACAATAACTTCACGAATGATCGTCCGATTCACCATTATGACCCCAATTCAAAAGATCTGCGGGCTGCGATGCGCATCTGCGAGTCTTATCTGTTTGGTTTGAAGCCTCAGCGCAGACGGGTTCGCATGCACAATTTATGAAAATCTCCAGCGGCGCCACAGTACACAGATCGTGAGAACTCATCAGTTAATCATGGTTGGGCGAGAGTAGTACTATGATGGGTGACCTCCTGGGAACTCTTCATGTTGAACAATCTGTTGATGCAGCGCATTTTATTTCCATTTAGTTTTATTTTATTTTACCGTTGACGTCGCTGAACTCGGAGATCAACTCCGAAAATGTCATCAATGGGATGCCTTGGACTGAAAAACATGAGCTGTGTGGCCCACGCGGCTGATCCGCACGTCTCGTGTGGAGGCCACTCACCATAACATCGTGCATGATCGTCCGATTTTCCATTATGACCCCAATCCGAAAAGATCTCCACAGGGCTCACATAACGCATCGTCACATGAAGCGAATCTGGCGGGTCCCATATCTCTTGATTTAGCCCCGCTGACGCGGAGGTTCGGCATGAGCATAATTTGTGGCAAATCTCGATTAGACGCACGCTAGCACAGATCACATGAGAACTCTTGATTAAGCGTGCTTGGTAGCGATGGTATGATGGGTGACCTCCTAGGAAGTCATCGTGTTGTATCATCTGTTGATGTCACCAATTTTATTTGCTTTTATTTTTATTTTATTTTTCTGTTGATGCGAGAGAACTCGACGATCGACTCCGAAAGTGTCATCGATGGGATGCCTCGTATAGAAAAACACAAGTAGTGGGGCCCACGCGGTTGATCTGTGCATCTCATGCGAAGGCCAAGAAATCCATAACTTCACACGATCGTCACGATTCACCATTATGACCCTAATCGAGAAAGGTCTCTATGGGCATACGATCGCGATGCTAAAGCATCTTGGGACCGTATCTCCGATTTTTTGGCTATAAAGCACTACCGTGCGGACGATATCCGCATGGGCACAATTTGCGGCAAATCTCCGCATGCGGCGTGCACCGGCATTGATCATATGAGAACTCTTGATTAAGTGTTCTTGGGCGAGCGATCTTATGATGGTTGACCTCCTAGGAGTATCGTGAACTATCATATAGCCACTCATTTAATTTCCTTTTATTTTAATTTTATTTTTTTGATCGGAGAACTTCGGAGATCGACTCTGAAAATGTCATCGATGGGATGCCTCGGGATGAAAAACATGAGCCATGGGCCGCGCTCGATCGCGCATCTTGTGCTTACGAAATCACCATAACTTCACGGTCATCGATTCGCCATTATGGAGTCGAAAGATCTCCCAGGCGCATGATCGTAGATGAGCGAGCCATTTAACGGATCTCGTATCTCCGATTTTGGCTAGTTCGAAGCTTTACCGCGACACGGACGGGTTGCGTATGAGCATAATTTGTGGCAAATCTCCAGCGGGCGCGACCGTACCATCACACCAAATCCCATGAGAACTCTTTAGTTAAGCGTGCTTGGGCGAGCGATCTTATGATGGTGACTGTGGGAAGTCGTGTTGAACCATCTGATGCGTGATTTTATTTACTTTTATTTTTATTTTTATTTTATTTTATCGTTGATGCCGCAGAAGTCAACGATCGACTCCGAAAAATTTGTTGATGGGATGCCGGTGAAAAAACAGTGGGGCCTTCCGGCGATCCAGCGTCTTGTGTGAGGCCGCACAATAATCGCCATAATTTCATGCATGATCGTCTGATTCGCCATTATGACCCTAATCCGAAAAGTTCTTATGGGGTATGCGACACCGCATGTCTGACTGCAGTGGACCCGTATCTCGATTTTGACTAATTGAAGCCTTGCGGCGAGCGAGTTCCGGATGACCTCGATTTACGGCAAATCTCGGCGAACTTCGACCGCGCAACATGCGATCCCATGAGAACTCTTCAGTTAAGCGTGCTTTGGCGAGAGCAGTACTATGATGGGTGACCTCCTCGAAAGTCATCGTGTTGAACGATCTATTGATGCCGCCCATTTTATTTCCTTTTATTTTTATTTTATTTTACCGTTGACGTGGGAGAACTCGGTGATCGACTTCAAAAATGTCATCGATGGGATGCCTCGGACTGAAAAACACGACCCGTGGGGCCCACTCGTGAGTGAAGTTATAGCAATTTTTGTGCGGCCTCCGCGTGAGATGTGTGGACCGGTGTGGGACGCTTATGTTTTTTCAAGGCATCCGGATATTTTGGTGTCGATCTATGAGTTCTGCAGCGTCAACGGTAAAATAAAAGAAAAATAAAAGAAAATAAAATGGGTTGCATCATCATATGGTTCAACACGACGAGTTCATAGGATGTCACCCATCATATCGCTCTAGAACGCTTAAGGAAGAGTTCTCATAGATATGTGTCTTGAGCGGTGCAAGGTTTGTCGCAAGTGTGCTCATCCCGAACCCATCTGTTGCAAAAGGCTTGAAATAGCCAAATTGGAGATACAAGTCCGCTAGATGCTTACGGCCATCTGCGTCGTCGTAGATTTTTTTTGGGGTCATAATGAAGGATGATAAAAAGTTATGGCGATTTCGTCGCGACCTCCGCGAATGCGCGGATCGCCGCCGCCTCGGCTCATGTTTTTCACCATGTCCCATCAATATTTAAAGTAGATGCGAATACTGCGTCCAATGGTAAAATAAAATAAAATAAAATGAAATACAATGGTGGCATCAGCTGGTTCAACACGATGACTTCCCAAGAGGTCACCATTATAATCTTTGCTCTGCAGCGCTAATGATAGAGTTCTTTGGTAATATTGGTCGCTGGCGGAGGTTTGCATGCCCATCTTTGGCCCGTCCATGCTATGGTAAGGATTCGAACTAGCCGAAATCAGAGATACGGGTCCCGCCAGATGCACATTTAGCACATCTGCATGCCATGCACCCCGCGGAGATCTTTCCGGATGGTGTCATAATGGTGAATCTTTCGATCATGCGTGATGTTATGACAATTTCCATGCGGCCTCCACACGAGACGCACAGATCAACCGAGTGGACCTCACGGTTCATGTTTTTCAGTCTGAGGCATCATATCGATGACGTTTTGGGAGTTGATTGTCGAGTTCTTCGGTGTCAACGGTAAAATAAAATAAGAATAAAAGGAAATAAAATGGGCAGCCTCAACATATGGTTCAACAGGATGACTTCCCAGGAGGTCACCCATCATAGATCTTTCAAATCAAGAGTTCTCATGTGATTTCTTTGGTAGCGCCTGGTGGAGTACAAATTTCATGCCGTCCATGGTGGTAAGGCTTTGAACTAGCAAAATGGGAATCGTCCGCCAAATGTTCCTACGATACATCGCATCACGTACGGAGATCTTTTGGATTTGGGTCATATTGGCAATGGACGATGAATTTATGGTGATTTTCATGCGGTGTCCACGAGGCGGCGGTCCATGTGGACCCCACGCTCAAGTTCGAGGTATCCCATCGATGACATTTTCGGAGTTGATTGTCGAGTTCTCTGGTGTCAACGGTAAAATAAAATAAAATAAAAAATAAATAAAATGGGTCAACAGATGGTTGGTCGGCGACTTGGTCACCCATCATAAGATCTTGTTCGCCCAAGCATGCTTAACTAAAGAGTTCTCATCGGTGTCTTGTGTGGTCCGCATACAGATTTAATGAATTATTCTCATCGAACGCCTGCTGCGTAAACTACTAGCTTTAGAGGTTCCACCGATGCTGCCATACATCTACGCGTCGTCGCACGGAGATCTTTACGATTGGGATCATAATGGTGAATCGGTGTCGTCGAGTTATGGCGATTTTTTCGGCCTCCGCATGAGTGGCGCAGATCAGCCACGTGGGCCCCACGACTCTTGTTTTTCAATCTGAGGCATCCCATCGATGACTTTTTCGGAGTTGATCTTCGAGTTCTACGACGTCGACGGTAAAATAAAATAAAAATAAACGAAAATAAATGAGTGGCATCAACAGATAGTTCAACACGATGACTTTCAAGAGGTCATCATAATATCATCTTCTTGCCCAAGACGCTTGTTCTCAGATCCGGGTGCGGTGTGGTCGTGCCACTAAATTTGCCACAAATTATGCTTATACGGAACACGTTCGTGCCACGGTAAGGCTTCGAACTAGCTGAAATCGGAGATAGTTATAATGATGAATCGGACAATCGTGCGTGAAGTTTTGGTGATTTTCGTGCGGCCTCGGCGCGAAGGCAGCGTGGATGGCCACTGCTCATGTTTTCCCATCCGAGGCATCCCATCGATGATATTTTAGGAGTCGATTTGCGAGTTCTGCACTGTCAACGGTAAAATAAAATAAAAATAAAAGAAAATAAAATGTGCAGCATCAACAAATGGTTAACCACGACGACTTCCCAGGAGGTCACCCATCATAATACTACTATCGCCCAAGCACACTTAACTGAAGTGTTCTCATAGGATCTGGTGTGCTGGTGCGGTCGCGCCCGCTTGAGATTTGACGTAAATTGCGCTCATCTGGAACCCGTCCCTGCCACGTTAAGGCTTCAAAATAGCTGAAATCGGAGATACGATTCCTGCCAGATGCACCTGCGGCTCATTTGCTCGTCATGCACCCCGTGGAGATCTTTTAGGATTGGGGTCATAATGGCTAATCGGATAATTGTGCGCGAAGTTATGGCAATTTCCATGCGGCCTCTGCACGAGACGCGCAGATCTGCCGCATTGGCCCCACGGCTCGTGTTTTTCAGTCCGAGGCATCCCATCGATGATGTTTTTGGAGTTGATCGTTGAGTTCTTTTTGGCGTCAACGGTAAAATAAACTAAAAATAAAAGGAAATAAAATAGGTGGTATCAACGATGGTTCAACACGATGACTTCCGTGAGTTCACCATCATAGATCTTGCTCGCAAACGCTTAAGCGAAGAGTTCTCATGGGATCTGGTGTCTCAGTGCGGTGCGCCTGGATCTTTGCCACAAATTATGATCATATAGATCACTTTCGTGCCACAACAAGGCTTTGAAATAGCCGAAATTAGTGATATGGGTCACGCTAGATGCACCTGCGGCTCATCTGCGCGTCATGCGCCCCTCGGAGATCTTTCCAGATTGGGTCATAATGACAAATCAGATGATCATGCGCGAAGTCATGGCGATTTCCATGCGACCTCCGCACGAGATGCGCGAACCAGCCTCGTGGGCCCCACGGCTCGTGTTTTTCAGTACGAGGTATCCCATCGATGACATTTTTGGAGTCGATCTCCAAGTTCTGCGGCGTCAACGATAATATAAAATAAAAATAAAAGAAAATAAAATGGGCTACATCAATAGGTGGTTCAACAAGACAACTTCCCAGGAGGTCACCCATCATGATACTACTCTCGCCCAAGCACGCTTAACTAAAAAGTTATCATGTGATCTGGTGTGCTAGTACAGTCGCGCCCGTTGAAGATTTGCCAGAAATTGAGCTCATGCAGAACACGTCTGTGCTATGGGAAGGATTCGAAATAGCCGAAATCGAAGATACGGGTCTTGCCAAATGCGCCTGCGGCTCATCTGAGCGACATGCGCCCCATAGAGATCTTTCCAGATTGGGATCATAATGGCGAATCAGATGATAGTGCGCGAAGTTATGGTGATTTCTATGTGGCATCCACATGAGACGCGCGGATCAGTCGCGTGGCCCCCACGGCTCGTGTTTTTTTGTCCAAGGCATCCTATCAACGACGTTTTTGGAGTTGATCGCCGAGTTCGCCTGTGTCAACGTTAAAATAAAATAAAAATTGAAATAAATAAAATATGCGGCATCAATAGATATCTCAACACTTAAGGGTCACCCATCATCGCTCTCGCGCTTAACGCGAAGAGTTCTCATGTGATGCGGTGTCTTTGTGCGGTTGCCGCAGATTTGCCGCAAATTATGCTCATTGAACACATCCATTAAGTCCTTTAACTAGCCGAAATCGAAGATCGGATCCTTAGATCTTCACACATATGTGTGTGCACTCCAAGATCTTTCCGATTGGGGTCATAATGGAATCGGCGATCGTGAAGTTATGGAGATTTCTATCGGCTTCCACGAGATCGTGGTGTATTGGCCCCACGGCTCATGTTTTTCAATCCGAGGCATCCCATCGACGCCATTTTTGGAGTTGATCGCGAGTTCTCCAGTGTCAATGTTAAAATAAAATACAAAAAAAGGAAATAAAATGTGCGACATCTATAGATGGTTCAACACGAAGATTTCTTAGGAGGTCACCCATCATTTTTTCGGTAAAAGTTCAGGTGCCTGAGGAAAAGTCATTTGGAACCCGTCGCAAAAAGGCTCAAAATCGCGTCTCAGCTTAGATGCACACTCAGGTGATCTTCCGATTCATAAAATGGTGATCGTCGAGAAGTTATGGTGATTTCTATGCGCCCAGAACCTGGATAAGCCGCGTGGGACCCACGACTAGTGTTTTTCAGTCCGAGACATTCCATCAACGATGTTTTCGGAGTTGATCGTTCTGCGGTTGCTTAAATAAAATAAAAATAAATGTAAATAAAATGGGCGGCATCAACATATGTTTCAACGACTTCACACCATCTTAAATGCTCTCTTAAACGCTTAAGCGAAAAATTCTCATAAGATCGGTGTCACAGTGCGGCGCGCCGGCCCCAAATTTTGCTCGCTGGAACGTCCATCTGCGATAAGGCTTCGAACTAGCCAAAATTGGAGATACGGGTCCCGCTAGATGCGCCTGTGACACACCCGCGCGTCGTGTGCCCCGTGGAGATCTTTTTGAATTGGGATCATAATAGCGAAGAGATCTTTCCGAATTGGGATCATAATAATGAATCGAAAGATCGTGCGCAATGTTATGGTGATTTCCGTGCGGCTTCCGCACGAGATGCATAGATCAGCCGAGTGGGACCAACAGCTCGTGTTTTTCAGTCCAATGCATCCCATCGATGACATTTTTGGAGTCGATTTCTGAGTTCTTTGGTGTCAACGGTAACATAAAATAAAAATAAAAGGAAATAAAATGGGCGGCATCAATAGATGGTTCAATACGACGACTTCCTAGGAGGTCAACCATCGATCTTGCTCGCCCAAACCATGCGAAGAGTTCTCGTGATCCGTGTTGGTGTGCTTTTGGAGATTTGCAGCAAATTTTGCTTATCTGGAACCCGTAATGCGGTAAAAGAAATGGCGAATAAGATATATTGGTGCAGCGCTTCTGGCGTCGTGCTCCCCGAGGAGATCTTTCCAGATTGGGTCATAATGGTGAATCGGACGATTGTGTGTGAAGTTATGGTTATTTTCGTGTGGCCTCCAAATGAGAAGCGCGGATCAGCCTCGTTGGCCCAACGACTCGTGTTTTTCTGTCCGAGGTATCTCATCAATGATGTTTTCAGAGTCGATCGCTGAGTTCTCTAGCCTCAATGATAAAATAAAATAAAATAAAAATAAAAGAAAATGAAATAGGGGGCATCAATAAATGCTTCAACATGATAACTTCCCAGGAGGTCACCCATCATAGTACTACTCTCGCCCAAGCATGCTAAACTATAGAGTTCTCATGGGATCTGGTGTGCTGGTGCGGTTGCGTCTGCTGGAGATTTGCTGCAAATTATGCTCATCTGGAACTTGTCCGTGCTGCGGTAAGGCATCGAAATAGCTGAAATCCGAGATACGGGTCCCACGAGATGGGCTTACGGTTCATCTGTGCGTTGTGCGCCCTGAGGAGATCTTTCCGGATTGGGGTCATAATGGCGAATCGGATGATCGTGCGCATAGTTATGATAATTTCTGTGCGGCCTCCCCTCGAGATGCATGGATTAGTCACGTGTGCCATACGGCTCGTGTTTTTTAGTCCAAGGCATCCCATCGATGACATTTTTGGAGTTGATCGCTGAGTTCTCCGGCGTCAACGGTATAATAAAATAAAAATAAAGGGAAATAAAATGGGCGAAATCAGCAGATGGTTCAACGGATGACTTCTAGAGGTCACCCATCATAGATCGCTCCAACACGCTAACCAAGAGTTCTCATATGATCTGGTATGTTGGTGTGGTCACGCCCGCTGAAAATTAACAACAAATTTTTCTTATGCACGGGCATCGCGGTAAGGTTTCAAAATAGAAATGAAGATACGGGTCATCTTGATCGCTTTGGCATCGATCATCCATAAAGATCTTTGGGTCAAAATGAAGAATCGGACGATCGTGTGTGAAGTTATGGTAATTTTCGTGCGGCTTCCACATGAGAAGCGCGGAATAGCAGCGTGGGCCCCGCGACTCGTATTTTTCAGTCCGAGACATTCTATCAATGACATTTTCGGAGTCAATTGTCGAGTTCTCCAGCGTCAACTATAAAATAAGAAAAATAGAAGGAAACAAATTGGGCGGCATCAACAGATGGTTCAACACGATGACTTCCTAGGAGGAAAACGTCATAAGATCGCTCTCGCAGAAACTTAGCGAAGAGTTCTCATGGGATGCGGTGTGCTAGTGTATTTGTGGCAAATTATGCTCATACGGATCCCTTATGTGTTGCGGTCACGCTTCGAAATAGCTGAAATCGAAGATATGGGTCCCACCATATGCACCTATGGCTCATTTGCATGACATGCGTCCAGCGGAGATCTTTCCGGATTGGGGTAATAACGGTGAATCGAACGATCGTGCATAAAGTTATGGTGATTTCATGCGGCGCCCGCGGAGCGGACCACGCGTGGGCCCCACTCGTGTTTTGATCAGGCAACCCATCGACCACGTTTTCGGAGTCGATCTCCAAGTTCTGCGGCGTCAACGGTTATATAAAATAAAAATAAAAGAAAATATAATGGACAATAGAAACTGATGGTTCAACACGACGACTTCCTAGGAGGTCACCCATCATAATACTGACTCAAACCACGCTTAAGCGAAGAGTTCTCATGTGGTGTCTTAGTCGCGATCCGCATCCGCTGAAGATTTGTCGCAAATTGAGCTCATGCAGAACCCGTTCGTGCCCTAGGAAGGCTACGTAATAGCCAAAATCAGAGATACGAGTCCCACCAGATGCGCTTGCGGCTCATCTGCGCATCGTGTGCCCCATGGATATCTTTCTGGATTGCCGTCATAATGGAGAATCGGACGACATTGCGCATAGTTATGGTAATTTTTGTGCGGCGTCCGCACGAGATGCGTGAATCAGTCACGTGGTCCAACGTCTTATCTTTTTCAGTGTGAGGCATCCCATCAATGACATTTTCGGAGTCGATCGCCGAGTTCTCCAGCGTCAACGGTAAAGTAAAATAAAAATAAATGGAAATAAAATCTGCAGCATCAATAGATAAACACAATGACTTCCAGGGGTCAACCATCATGATCTTTCTCGCCAAGCACCCTTAATCAAGAGTTCTCATCATGTCGTTGTGTGCGTTCATGCCAGCTGCAGATTTGCCGCAAATTGTGCTCATGTGGAACCCGTCTGTATCACGATAATTCTTTGAACTAGCCAAAATCGGAGATACGGGTCCTGTCAGATGCACTTGCGGCACATCTATGCGTCGTGCATCCCGCGGAGATCTTTCCGGATTGGGGTCATAAGGGCGAATCATACGATCATGCGCAAAGTTATGGCGCTTTATGTATGGCTTCCAAACGAGACGCACGGATCTGCCGCGTGGGCCCCACAACTCATGTTTTTTAGTCCGAGGCATCTCATCTGCAACATTTTCGGAGTCGATCACCGAGTACTCCGGCATCAATGGTAAAATAAAATAAAATTAAAAAGAAATAAAATGGGGCGGCTTCAATGGATGGTTCAACACGATGACTTCCCAGGAGGTCACCCATCATAGTACTGCTCTCGCCTAAGCACGCTTAACTGAAAAGTTCTCATAGGATCTGGTGTGCCGGTGCGGTCACGCCCGCTGGAGATTTGCCTCAAATTATGCTCATGTGGAACCGATCCGTGCTGAGGTATGACTTCGAAATAGCCGAAATCGGAGATACGGGTCCCACCAGCGCGACATATGCGTATGCGCCCGCAGATCTTTTATTGCGGTCATAATGGCGAATCGATCATGAAGTTATGGTGATTTCCGTCGGCCTCCGTGCGAGGCCGATCTACCGCATTTACTCATGTTTTTTCGAGGCATCCCATCGATGACGTTTTTGGAGTCGATCGTCAAGTTCTCCAGCGTCAACAATAAAATAAACTAAAAATAAAAAGAAATAAAATGGGCGGAATCAATAAACGGTTCAACATTATGACTTCCCAGGAGTTCACCATCATAGTACTGCTCTCGCCCAAGCACGCTTAACTGAAGAGTTCTCTTGGGATCTGGTGTGTTGGTGCGATCACGCCCGCCGGAGCTTTACCGCAAATTGGGCTCATACAAATCCCTTTCGTGTCGTGGCAAGGCATCGAAATTACCAAAATCGGAGATTCGGTTCCCACCAGTACCTGCACTCGCATGTCATCGCGGAGTTTTTTTTTGGATTGGGGTCATAATGGCAAATCAGACGATCGTGTGTGAAGTTAAGGCAAATTTCGTGAGGCCTCCGCACGAGATGCGCGGATCTGTCGCATTGGCCCCACAAATCTTGTATTTCAATCAGAGGCATCCCATCGATGATGTTTTCGGAGTCGATCAATGAGTTATCCAACGTCAATGTTAAAATAAAATAAAATTAAAAGAAAATAAAATTGGCGGCATCAATAAATGGTTCAACTTCGAAGAGAGGTCACCTTTCATAGTCTTCTCTAAAAAACTAAAAGTTCTCATAAGATCTGGTGTGCTACAGTGGTCACGTCCACTGGAGATGTGCTGCAAATTATGCTAATGTGGAACCCGTCCGTGCTGCAGTAAGACTTCGAACTAGCCGAAATCAGAGATACGAGTCCAGCAAGAAGCACCTGCGACACATCTGCGTGTCACGCTACACACGGAGATCTTTCCCGATTGGGGTGATAATGGCGAATTAGACGATCGAGCGTGAAGTTATGGCGATTAGCCGCATGGGCCCCACGGGTCGTGTTTCTCAGTCCAAGGCATCCCATCGATAATATTTTCGGAGTCGATCTTCGAGTTCTGCAGCATCAACGGTAAAATAAAATAAAAATAAAAGGAAATAAATGGGCGGCATCAACAGATGGTTCAACATGATGACTTTCCAGTAGGTCACCCATCATAGTGCTGCTCTCGCCCAAGCACACTTAACTGATGAGGTCTCATGGGATATGGTGTGCTGGTGTGGTCGCGCCCGCTGGAGATTTGCGCAAATTGTGCTAATGCGGAATCCATCCGTACCGTAGTAAGGCTTCGAACTATCCAAAATCAGAGATACGGGCCCCGCTAGATGCGCCTCCAGCTCATCTGCTCGTCGTGCTCCCCGCGGAGATCTTTCTGGATTAGGGTCATAATGGTGAATCGGATGATCGTGCACAAAGTTATGACGATTTTCATGTGGCGTCCACACAAAATGCGCGGATCAGCCGCATGGGCCCCACTGCTCATGTTTTTCAGTCCGATGCATCCCATATATGATGTTTTCGGAGTCGATCGTCGAGTTCTTGGGCGTCAACAGTAAAATAAAATAAAAATAAAAGAAAATAAAATAGGTGGCATCAACGGATGGTTCATCACGAGGACTTCCTAGGAGGTCACCCATCATAGTACTGCTCTCACCCAAGCACGTTTAATTGAAGAGTTCTCATAGGATCCGGGTCTTTGGCGGTGGCGTGAAGATTTTCCTCAAATTGTGCTCATGTGGAACCGGTGATCGAGGTATGACTTGAAATAGCCGGAGAAGATACGATCGCCTGCGACATCAGCGTCATGCACCAGATCTTTACGGATTGGGGTCATAATGGTGAATCGGACGATCGCGAGCGAAGTTATGGCTATTTCCGTGGGCCTCCCCATGAGACGTGCGGATCTGCCGCATTGGCCCCACGGCTTGTGTTTTTTAGTCCAAGGCATCCCATCAATGAACTTTTTAGAGTCGATTGTCGAATTATTCAGCATCAACATTAAATTAAAATAAAAATATAAGGAAATAAAATGGGCGGCATCAACAGATGGTTCAACACGATGACTTCCTAGGAGGTCACCCATCATAATACTGCTCTCGCACAAGCATGCTTAACTAAAAAGTTCTCATAAGATCTGGTGTGCTAGTGTGGTTGCTTCCGTTGGAGATTTGCCACAAATTATGCTCGTGCGGAACCCATCCGTGCAGGGGTAAGGCTTCGAAATAGCCGAAATCGGAGATACGGGTCTCGCTAGGTGCGCCTTTGGAACATCTACGTGTCATGCGCCTCGCGGAGATCTTTCCGGATTGGGGTCATAATGGCAATCGGACGATCGTGCGTGAAGTTATGGCGATTTTCATGCGTCCTCCACATGAGATGCGCGGATCTGCCACATTAGCCCCACAGATCGTGTTTTTCAGTCAGAGGCATCCTATCGATGACGTTTTCGGAGTCGATCGTCGAGTTATCCAGCATCAACATTAAAATAAAATAAAAATTATAGGAAATAAAATGGGCGGCATCAACAGTTGGTTCAACACGATGACTTCCTAGTAGGTCACCCATCATAGTATTGCTCTCGCTCAGGCATGCTTAACTAAAAAGTTTTCATAAGATCTGGTGTCGCAGTGCGGTCCGTCCATGGAGATGTACTGAAATTATGCTGTGTGGAATCCACCCATGCCTTGGTGGAGCTTGAACTAGCCAAAATCGGAATCTGAGTCCCCATAAGATGCTATGGCATCGCCCCTGAATATCATTTCGGATTAAAGTCAGAATGGCGAATTGGACGATCGTGCGTGAAGTCATGGCGATTTCTGTGTGGCCTCCTAATGAGACGCTTGGATTAGTCGCGTGGGCCCCACAGGTCATGTTTTTCTGTCCGAGGCATCCCATCGATGATATTTTTGGAGTCAATCTCCGAGTTCTACAGCATCAATGGTAAAATAAAATAAAATTAAAAGGAAATAAATGAGCGGCATCAACAGATGGTTCAACACGTCGACTTCCCAAGATGTCACCCGTCATAGTGCTGCTCTCGCCCAAGCACGCTTAACTGAAGAGTTCTCATGAGAGATCACGGTGTCTTTGGTGCGGTTACGCTTGGAGATTTTCACAAATTGTGCTCATGCGGAACGTCTCTTGTAAGGCTTGAACTAGCCGGTCGAAGATATGAGTCTCGCCGGATCGCCCTCGGCCTGCGGTCGTGCGCCCCGCGGAGATCGTTCCTTATTAGGTTCATAATAGTGATGGGCGATGCGTCGTGAAGTTATGGTGAATCGTGCGTCTACGAGGCGGGATCGACCAGCGTGGGCCCCATGACTCATGTTTTTCAATCCGAGGCATCCCATCTACGACATTTTCGGAGTCGATCGCTGAGTTCTCCAGTGTCAACGATAAAATAAAATAAAAATAAAAGGAAATAAAATTGGCTTCCCAAGAGGTCACCATCATGAGCTCTGCTCGCCCAAGCTGCGAGGAGTTCTCATATGATGGCGGTGTCTTTGAGTGCCGGTCACGCCCGCTGGAGATTTACCATAAATTATGCTCATGCAGGCCGTCGTATACGGTAGGTTGAAATAGCGAAATGGAGATCTGAGGTCCGCAAGATCGTCTGCGGCTTATCTCGTCGCCTGCGCGAATCTTATTGAGGTCATAATGGCGAATCAGACGATTGTACGCGAACTTATGGCGATTTCCGTGCGGCCTCCACACGAGATGCGCGGATTAGCCGAGTAAGCCCCACGGCTTGTGTTTTTCAATCCGAGGCATCCCATCGACAACCTTTTCGAAGTCGATCGCCTAGTTCTTCGGCGTCAACAGTAAAATAAAAAAAAATAAAAGGAAATAAAATGTGCGACATCAACATGTGGTAACAGATAGTCACCCATCATAGTACTACTCTCACCTAAGCACACTTAACTGAAGAGTTCTCATGGGATCTGGTGTGTTGGTGCGGTCGCCCCTGCTTTAGATTTGCCACAAATTGTGCTCATGCAGAACCCATCCATGCCACGGTAAGGCTTGAAATAATGAATCTGGTCCATGCATGCTCATTTTCGTGTCGCCCCTAGATCTTTTTAGTTGATTGGGGTAATGGAGAATCGGACGATCGTGCTTAAAGTAATGGCGATTTTCGAGCGGCCTCCACACGAACATCGGTCGACGTGGGGCTCCATTTTTTAGTGGCATCTCATCGAAGACAGTTTCGAGGTCGATCGTCGAGTTTTGCGGTGTCAATGGTAAAATAAAATAAAAATAAAAGGAAATAAAATGGGCGGCATCAACAGATGGTTCAACATGATGAATTCCCAGGAGGTCACCCATAATAGTATTCCTCGCATTGCGAAGAGTTCTCATGTGATCTAGTGTTTGGTGCGTTCATTTCTTGGAGATTTGCCACAAATTATGCTCATGCAAACGTGTCTTGCGAGGCTTCAAACTAGCAAAATCGGAGATAGACCTTGAATCTTTTGTTTACATTTATGTCGCCTGAGATCTTTCCAGATTGTGATCATAATGGCGAATCAGATGATTGTGCATGAAGTTATGGTGATTTCTGTTCAGCCTCCACATGAGACATGCGGATCGACGCGCAGCCCTCCACTTCGTGTTTTTAGGTTAATTTCCCATTGATGACATTTTGAGTCAGTTCTCTATAAAAAATAAAAAAGTAAAAGAAATAAAATGGGACATGAGCAGATGGTTCAACGATGACTTCAGGCGTCAATACAAAACTTAGCGAAGAGTTCATGATTTGAATGCGGTGTTTGCCGCGGAAATTTAACTTGTGCTTGTGAAACGTATTGTGACTTCAAAGCTAAAATCGATCGCAGATATAATACACCGGATCTTCTGCGTCGTCGCGCCGATCTTTACGGATTGGGGTCATAATCGGACGTCGTGCGAAGTTATGGTGATTTTTGCGCCACCGAGGCGCAAATTGCTGGTGGGCCCCACGGCTCATCTTTTTTAGTCCGAGGCATTCCATCAATGACATTTTCGGAGTCGATCTCCAAGTTCTCTGGCGTCAACAGTAAAATAAAATACAAATAAAAGGAAATAAAATGGGCGACATCAACAGATGGTTCAACACGACGATTTCAGGAGGTCACCATCAGCTCTCGCTTAGTGAAAAGTTCTCATGTGACGGTGTGCAGGCTCACCATATGCACTCGACTCATCACTCGCGTCGCCTCCAGATCTTTCAGATTGGGGTCATAATGGTGAATGCGGACGTCGTGTATGAAGTTATGGTGATTTCCATCTTTTCATACGAGACCTCGGTGGTGGGGCCTCGTGTTTTGATCGAGGCATTCCATCTGACATTTTGAGTCGATCGCCAGGCCTCTAGTAACGGTAAAATAAAATAAAAATAAAAGAAATAAAATGGGCGACATCAACGGATGGTTCAACGGCGACTTCCAGGTCACCCATCATAGTATTGCTCTGTACGCATGGCGAAGAGTTCTCATGTGATCTAGTGTTCTAGTGCGGTGGCTTCGGAGATTTGCCCAAATTATGCTCATAAACCCGTAATGGCGCATAAGGCTTGAACTCAGTGGAGATATGGTCCCGCCGATATCGGTGCACATTTGCGTGTCGTGCGCCCACAGAGATCTTTTCGGATTGCGATCATAATGGCGATTTGGACGATCGTGCGTGAAGTTATGGTAATTTACGTGCGGTCACGAGACACGGATCACCCTACTTGTGTTTTCAATCCTAGGCGACCCATTGATGACGTTTACGGAGACAATTTTTGAGTTCTCTAGCATCAGCGGTAAAATAAAAAAATAAAAGGAATTAAAATGGGCGGCATGAACAGATGGTTCAACACGATGACTTCCTAGGAGGTCACCCATCATATTACTCTACCAGCACTTAGCGAAGAGTTCTCATGTGATATGGTGTCTTTGTCATTTGGAGATTTGTTAGCGTGCTTATCAGGCGATACGTGCGCCATAAGGCTTCAAAATATAGATAATCTGAATAGATCGCCTGGATCATCGTGTTCGCCCCTCAGAGATCTTATCAGATTAGGGTCATAATGGCGAATCGGACGATCGTGTGCGAAGTTATGGTGATTTATGCGGCCTCCACGGCGGATCATAGTGACCCGGGTCATGTTTTTTGATCGGCATCCCATGATGCTTTGAGTCGATCTCCGAGTTCTCGGTGTCGGCGTTAAAATAAAATTCAAATAAAGGAAATAAAATACGCATCAGCAGATGGATGGAACACGACAATTTTCAGAGGTCACCCATCATACTACTACTGCTTGGCGAAGAGTTCTCGGGGATCTGTACAGTGCGTTGCTTCTGGAGATTTGCCACAAATTGTGCTCATGCGAACCCGTCATGCGGTAAGGGCCGAAATAGCCAAAATCGATCGTTCTCTCGGATGTGTACTCGCATACGGAGATCTTTCCTGATTAGGGTTGTAATGGTAAATCAGACGATCGTGGGTGAAGTTATGGTGATTTCCGTGTGGCATTCGCACGAGACTCACGGATCAGCTGTGTGGGCCCCACGGCTCATGTTTTTCAATCCGAGGAATCCCATCGATGACATTTTTGGAGTCAATCTCTGAGTTCTGTGGCGTCAAAGGTAAAATAAAATAAAATAAAAGGAAATGAAATGGGCGATATCAGCAGATGGTTCAACATGATGACTTCCCAGAGGTCTATCATAATCTTGCTCTCGCCCAACGCTTTCTTGAAGAGTTCTCATGGGATGCGTGTCTTTGGTGTGATCGCATATGCTAGAGATTTGCTGCAAATTGTGCTAATGTGGAATCGGTCCATGCCACGGTAAGGCTTTGAAATAACTAAAATCGAGATATCTGTCCCTCGGATATGCGCATCTATGTGTCATCGCAGGAGATCTTTCTGGATTGGGGTCATAATGGCGAATTGGACGATCGTGCACGAAGTTATGGCGATTTCCGTGCGGCCTTCACATGAGATGTGCGGATCAGCCAAGTGGGCTCACAGCTCGCATTTTTTAGTTTGAGGCATCCCATCAAAGTTTTCGAAGTCGATCGACAAGTTCTGCAGCATCAACGGTAAAATAAAATAAAAATAAAAGAAAATAAAATGGGCGGCATCAACATGGTTCAACATGACGACTTTCCAGATGGTCTATCTTGCTCTCTCCCGGCGCGCGAGTTCTGATATCGGTTTCTTTGTGCGGTCAGATTTGTAAATTATGCTCCACGGCTTCGTCGGTGCTTAAAAAATTGATAATCAGATCTGGGTCCCCATATACACTGTCATCTAGCGTCGTGCGTGATCTTTTAGTTAATTGTAATGGCGAATCGGACGATCATGCACGAGGTTATGGCGATTTTCATGCAGAATCTGCATGAGATGCGCTGATTAGCCATGTGGGCTCCACGCCTCATGTTTTTCATTCCGAGGCATCCCATCAAAGACATTTTCGGAGTTGATCTCCGAGTTCTCCAGCGTCAACGGTAAAATAAAATAAAGATAAAAGGGAATAAAATGGGCGACATCAACAGATGGTTCAACACGACAACCTCCCAGGAGGTTACCCATCATAATATAACTCTCTCGCACGCTTAAGCGAAGAGTTCTCATGTGATGCGGTGCTTTGCGTGCGCCTTCTTTGCCACAAATTGTGCTCATAATGGCGAATCATCGATCGATCGCGAAAATTATGGCGATTCCGTGCTCCGCGAAATGCATGAACGACCACGTGGGCCCCGGCTCATATTTTTTCAGACATCTCATTTCGACATTTTGAATTCGATCGCGAGTTCTCCGGCGACGATAAAATAAAATAAAAATAAAAGGAAATAAAAGGGCATCAGCAGATGGTTCAACGATGACTTCCCAAGAGGTCACCCATCATAATCGCTCGCACAAGCAACTTAGCGAAGAGTTCTCATGGGATGCGGTGTCTTTGGGGCGGTCCCGCATTGCCACAAATTATGCTCGAACGAACCGTCGTATCCGCGGTAAGGCTTGAACTTATCGGAATCTGGTCGCCAAATGCTGCGGCACATTTACGTCGTCGTCTCTGAGATCTTTCCGGTTGGGGTCATAATGGCCGTCGGACGTCATGCGAGTTATGGCAATTTTTTATGCGGCCTCCGAGAGCGATGACCCGTGGGCCTCATGGCTCATGTTTTTTAGTTCGAGGCATCACATCAATGACATTTTCAGAGCCGATCTCCTAGATCTCCGGTGTCAACGGTAAAATAAAATAAAATAAAAAGGAAATAAAATGGGCGACATCAATATATCGTTCAACACGATGACTTCCCAAGAGGTCACCCATCATAATCTTGCTCTCGCAATGCAGCTTAAGCGAAGAGTTCTCATGTGATCGGTGTCTTTGAGGCGGTCATGCACTAGAGATTTTTGCAAATTGTGCTCATCCGAACTTGCGGTAAGGCTTGAAATAGTAAAATCGGATACGGGTCCGCGGATCCTGCACATCGTGTTGTATCCTGGAGATCTTTCTGGATTGAGGTTATAATGGAGTCGGCGATGCGTGGTTATGGCGATTTCGTCGGTCTCCACCGAGATCAAATAAGCAAGCAGACTCATATTTTCAGTCAAGGCATCCCATCGATGACGTTTTGGAGTCGATCACCGAGTTCTCTGGCGTCAACATTAAAATAAAATACAAATAAAAGGAAATAAAATGTGTGACATCACAGATGGTTGTCGATGACTTCTAGATGCTGTCTTTGATGCGGTGGCTTGTGGAGATTTACCCAAATTGCTCATGCGGAACCCGTCCATCGAGGTAAGGCTTCAAACTAAATCGAGATATGGGACCCCACATCATCATCGTCGCACCATGAAAATATTTTTGGTTGAGGTCATAATGGAGAATCGGATGATCGTGCACGATGTTATGGTGATTTCCGTGTAGCCTCCACACGAGACGTGCGGATCAACCGAGTGGGCCCCACGGCTAGTGTTTTTCATCCCGAGGCATCCCATCGATAATGTTTTCGGAGTCAATCACCGAGTTCTTCGGCATCAACGATAAAATAAAATAAAAATAAATGGAAATAAAATGGACGGAATCAACAGATGGTTCAACACGACGACTTCCGGAGGCCACCCATCATAATCTTGCTCTCGCCGCTTAGCGAAGAGTTCTCATGATGCGGTGCGGTCACGCTGGAGCTTTTGCAAATTGTCCTCATGGAACCCGTTAAATGCTGCGGTAAGGCTTGAACTAGCGAAATGGAGATATGTGTCACTGAGCATCGCGCACACATGTCGTCGCCCTGCGAGATCTTTTATTCGAGGTTATAATGGTGAATCAGAGATCATATGTGAAGTTATGGCAATTTTCGTGTGACATCCGCATGAGATGCTCGGATCGGCCACGTGGGCCCAACGGCTCATGTTTTTCAGTCTGAGGTATCCCATCGACGACATTTTTAGAGTTGATCGCCGAGTTCTTTAGCGTCAATGGTAAAATAAAACAAAAATAAATAGAAATAAAATGGGCGGCATCAATAGATGGTTCAACACGATGACTTCCCAATAGGCCACCCATAGTAGTACTGCTCTCGCCCAAGCATGCTTAATTGAAGAGTTCTCATGGGATCTGGTGTGCTGGTGCGGTCGCGCCCGGTGGAGCTTTCTCGCAAATTGTGCTCATGTGAAACCCATCCGTACCGTGGTAAGGCTTTGAACTAGCAAAAATTAGAGATACGTGTCCCGTGAGATGCTCCTGCAGCACATCTGCGCATCGTGCGCCCCACGGAGATCTTTCCGTACTAGGGTCATAATGGTGAATTGGACGATCATGCGCGAAGTTATGGAGATTTCATGCGGCCTCCACGAGATGCTGGTCGACCGCGTGGGCCCACGACTCATGTTTTTTTGGAGGCATCCCATTGATGATATTTTTTGTCGATCAGACTTCTCGGCGTCAGCGGTAAAATAAAATAAAAATAAAAGGAAATAAAATGGGCGCATCAGCGGTGGCAACACGGCGACTTCCCAAGGTCACCCATCATATCTCTCGCCCATGCACTTAGCGAAAGTTCTCATGGATCGATGTCTTTGTGCGGTCCGCTCGGAGATTTGCGCAAATTGTGCTCATGCGAAACCGTTGTGGGTAAACTAAAAAATCGAATGAATTGCAAGATGCACTGGCACATCACGCATCGTCAGCGGAGATCTTGGTGGATTGGGGTCATAATGGCCGTCGACGATGCATCGTGAGTTATGGAGTGGCCTCCACGAAATCTGGATCAGCGCCACGATTCATGTTTTTCGTCGAGGCATCCATCGATGACATTTTCGGAGTCAATCTCCTAGTTCTGCGGCATCAACTGTAAAATAAAATTAAAATAAAATAAAATAAAATGGGCGGCATCAATAGACTTCCCAAGAGGTCACCCATAATAGTAGTACTCTCGTCCAAGCACGCTTAACTGAAGAGTTCTCATGTGATTTTGTGTGCTGTTATGGTCGCACCCACTGGAGATTTGTAGCAAATTATGCTCATGCGAAATCGGTTTGTGTTGCAGTAAGACTTTAAAATAGCCGAAATTGGAGATACGGGTCCTCGTATCTCGCTCATGCACATCGTGCACCACAAAAATCTTTTACGGATTGGGGTCATAATGGTGAATAGGAAGATCGTGCATGAAGTTATGATGATTTCCTTGCGTCCTCCGCACAAGATGCGCAGATCAGCTGCGTGGGCCCCACGACTCATGTTTTAAAATCTAAGGCATCCCATCGATGACATTTTCGGATTCGATTGCCGAGTTTTCTGGCATCAATAGTAAAATAAAATTAAAATTAAAGGAAATAAAATAGGTGGTATCAACAGATAGTTCAACACGACAACTACCAAGGAGGTCACCCATCATAGTCTTGCTCGCCCATGCAGCCGAAGAGTTCTCATGGGATGCGGTGTGTTGTTGGATGTGCTGGGAGATTTGCCACAAATTATGCTCATCGGAACCCCTCGTGTGAGGCTTGAAACTTGCCAAAATCGGAGATGGGTCCTAGATCTGTGGCTCATCGCGTCGTCGCCCCAGATCTTTTAAATTGGGGTCATAATGGTGAATCGGACGATCGTGCGTGAAGTTATGGCGATTTTCGTGCGGCCTCCGCACGAGATGCGCGGACCAGCCGCGTGGGCCCCACAACTCATGTTTTTCAGTCTGAGGTATCACATCTATGACATTTTCGGAGTCGATCGTCGAGTTCTTCAGCGTCAATGATAAAAGAAAATAAAAATAAAAGGAAATAAAATAGGCGGCATCAATAGATGGTTCAACACGACGACTTCCTAGGAGAACACCCATCATAGTACTGCTCTCGCCCAAGCATGCTTAACTGAAGAGTTCTCATGGGATCTAGTGTCTTTGGCGGTTGCCCATTGAGATTTGCCTGTGCTCATCAAAACTTGGGAAGCGGTAAGGCTTGAATTAGCCAAAATGGGAGATCTGACCGGATGCACCACGGCTCATCATGCGTTGTTCTCCCGCGAGATCTTTCGGATTTGGGGTCATAATGGTGAATCGAGCGATCATGTGAAGTTATGGAGATTTCGTGCGGTCTTCATGACGCGCGTGGTCAGCATGGGCCCACGCTTGTTTTCGGTCAGAGGCATCCCATCATGACATTTTGAGTTGATCGTGAGTTCTCCGGTCAGCGTAAAATAAAAAAAATAAGAAACAAAATGGCGGCATCAACATATGGTTCAACCGATGACTTCGGAGGTCACCCATCATAGTCTTGCTCGTCCAAGCAGCTTAGCGAAGAGTTCTCATGATCGGTGTCGCGGTGCGTCGCACCCATTAGATTTTAAATTGTGCTCATGGAACTTGTTTGTCTGCGGTAAGGCTTGAAATAGAATGGAGATCTGGTCCCGATAGATGTGCTTGCGGCTCATCTGCGCATCGTGCTCCCTGCAGAGATCTTTTTGAATTGGGGTCATAATGGCGAATCGGATGATCATGCACGAAGTTATGATGATTTCCTTGCGGCCTCCACACAAGATGCGGATCAGCCGCGTGAGCCCCACGGCTCATGTTTTTTGATCGAGGCATCCCATCGGCATTTTGAGTCGATCGAAGCGTATCAATAGTAAAATAAAATAAAATAAAGGAAATAAAATGGCGATCAATAAATAGTTCAACACGGCGACCAGAGGTCACCCATCATAGTACTGCTCTAGTAAAGCTTAGCGAAGAGTTCTCATGTGATCGGTGTCTATGCGGTCGCGCGTTGGAGATTTGCCATGAATTATGCTCATGCAGAACCCATCCATAACACGACAAGGCTTCGAAATAGCTAAAATTAGAGATACGGGTCCCTCTAGATGCTTCTTTTGCACATCTGCGCATCGTGCGCCCTACGGAGATCTTTCCGGATTGGGGTTATAATGGCGAATCGGACGATTGTGTGCGAAGTTATTATGGCTTGCGGCCACGATGCGGATCGGCAGTGGGCCCCACCTCGTGTTTTTTTTCGGTGAGGCATCCCTTCAATGACATTTTCAGAGTCGATTGACAAGTTCTTTGGCATTAACAGTAAAATAAAATAAAAATAAAAGGAAATAAAATGGGGCATCAGCGGATGGTTCAACACGATGACTTCCAGAGGCCACCCATCATCTTAATGCTTTCGCCCAAGCAGCGAAGAGTTCTCATGTGATGCGGTGTCTTGTGCGGTCAGTGTAGATTTGCGCATAAATTATGCTCATGCGAAGTTCATCTTTGCGGTAAGGCTTCAAAATAGTCATCGGAGATACGGGTCCGCCAAATCGCGCTTTGGCACATCGTCATCGTGCCCCCATAGATCTTTCGGTTGGGGTCATAATGGAATCGGTGATGTTCTAAGATATGGCGATTTTTGTGCGGCCTCCGCACGAGACATGCGGATCATCGTGCTACGGCTCGTGTTTTGATGAGGCATCCCATTGATGACATTTTGAGTTGATCTCAGTTCTGCGTGCATTAAAATAAAATAAAATAAAAGGAAATAAAATGGGCGGTAGATGGTTCAACATGGCGACTTCCAGGTCACCCTTATACTCTCGCTCATGCATGCTTAGCTGAAGAGTTCTCATAGGATATGGTGTGTTGGTGTAGTCGCGCTTGCTGGAAATTTGCCATAAATGGTGCTCATGCGGAACCCATCCGTGCCGTGGTAAGGCTTCGAATTATCCAAAATCGGAGATACGGGTCTCGCCAGATGTGCCTACGGCACATCTACACTTGTCGCCCAGAGATCTTTCATTGGGGTCATAATGGTGAATCGGATGATGGTGAAGTTATGGCGATTTTTGCGCCTCCACACGATCGTGGATCAATGGCGGCCCTAAGGCTCACAGCATCCCATCGATGACGTTTTTTGAGTCGATCTTGAGTTCGATCGCGTTAAAATAAAATAAAAATAAAAGGAAATAAAATAGGCGGCATCAACAAATGGTTCAACATGACGACTTCTCAAGAGGTCACCCATCATTGTACTACTCTCACCCAAGCACACTTAATTGAAGAGTTCTCATGGGATGCTGTCTTTGTGCGGTGCGGAGATTTGCCATAAATTGATGCTCATGTGGAATCGTGTGCCCGCGATGGGCTTGAACTAGTCAAAATCGGAGAATCGTCCATGCGCTGCACATCTGCGTCGTCTCCCATAGATCTTTCTGGATTGGGGTCATAATGGTGAATCGGATGATCGTGCGCAAAGTTATGGCAATTTCTATGCGGCCTCCGCACGAGATGCGCAGATCAGATGAGTGGGCCCCATGGCTCATGTTTTTCAGTTCAAGGCATCCCATCGACAACATTTTCAAAATCGATCGCCGAGTTCTCCGACGTCAACGATAAAATAAAATAAAAATAAAAGGAAGGAAAATGGGCGGCATCAATAGTTTGTTCAACCGACTTCCCGGAGGCCATCATCATTGTCTTTCGCCCATGCAGCGAAGAGTTCTCATGGGATCTGTCTTTGTGCGGTCGCGCCGGGATTTATAATTGAGCTCATGCGGAACCCATCCATGCAAACAAAATAGCCGTCGAGATATGGTCCAGCTTCACATCTGCGCTCGTTTGCCCATGGAGATCTTTGGATTGATTCATTGAATGGATGATGCATGAAGTTATGGCGATTTTCGTGGCCTCGACACGAGATCTGGATCAGCGTTGGCCCCATTTTCATCTCGGTATCCATCGATGACATTTTGAGTGGTCAGTTCTTAAAATAAAATATAAAGAAATATAATGTGGCATCAATGATTCAACATGGCGACTTCAGTCACCCATCATAATCATCTGCTCACAGCTTAATGAAGAGTTCTCATGGATATGGTGTCTTGTGCGGTCACCCCGGAATTGCCAAATTATGCTCATGTAGAACCATCGTGCCGTAAGGCTTGAATAGCAAAATCGAGATCGGACCCTCGGATGCTCACAGCGACACATATCTGGCGTCGTCGCCCGAGATCTTTTGGTTGGGTCATAATAATCGGACGATCATCGCAGCGAAAATGGCGGCGCCTCCACGCGAGATGCGGATCAAGTGGCACGGTTCGTTTTTCATCAGGCATCCCATCGATGACATTTTGGTCGATCTTGAGTTCGCATCAGCGGTAAAATAAAATAAAAATAAAATAAATATAAAATCAGCGGATGATTCAACACGACGAATTCCTAAGGTCACCATCATAATGCGCTGCAAGCAGATTATTGAAGAGTTCTCATGGGATCGGTGTCTTTGGTGGTCGCCGTTGGAATTTCTACAAATTGTGCTCAACATGGTAAGGCTTCAAACTAGTAATGAAGATCTGGACTCGTCCGGCTGCATGCTCATCGCGTGTCATCGCCCCGAGATCTTTCCGGATTGGGTCATAATGGCGAATGGACGTGCGAAGTTATGGTGATTTTGGCCTCCACATGACACACACGGATCAACCGTGGGCCCCGACTCGTGTTTTCAGTCGAGGCATCCCATCGATGACATTTTGAGTCGATGCGAGTTCTCCGTCAATGGTAAAATAAAATAAAATAAAAGAAATAAAATGGGCATCAATAGATGGTTCAACACGATGACTTCCGAGGTCACCCATCATAATCTTGCTCGCCAAGCACGCTTAGCGAAGAGTTCTCATGGGATGCGGTATGGTATGATTACTAGATTTGCTCTTCGCGATAAGGCTTGAAGCCAAATCGGAGATACGGGTCCAGATACTATGGCTCATCATGCATCGTCATAGATCTTTTCGAGGGGTGAATGGAATCGGATGATGCGTGGCAAAGTTATGGTGGCGGCCTCTGAGAGATCGTGATCATCGCGTGGGCCACGGCTCGTGTTTTTCAGTCCGAGGCATCCCATCGATGACATTTTCGGAGTCAATCTCTGAGTTCTATGGAATCAATGATAAAATAAAATAAAATAAAGCGTGACATCAGCAGATGGTTCAACCGATGACTTCAGTCACCCATCATAGTCTTGCTCTCGCCAAACACTTAGTGAATAGTTCTCATGGGATGCGGTGTCTTTGTCACATGCGTTGGAGATTTTCCCAAATTGTTCTCATGGAACCCGTATGTGCGCGATAAGGCACTATCCAAATTGGACATATGGGTACCGGATACCGGCTCATCTCGGTGCATGCGCGTCATTCATTGGGGTCATAAAAATGAGCGATGCATGAAGTTATGGCTATTTTTTTGTGTGATTTTTGACGAGATGGCGGATGTGGGAACGCTCATCTTTTTCAATATGAGGCATCCGATCGATGACATTTTCGGAGTCGATTGTCAAGTTCTCCGATGTCAACGTTAAAATAAAATGTCTAGCATCAACAGATGGTTCAATATGATGACTTCATGAGATCACTTCATCTTCTTCTCTCATGCGCAAGCGAAGAGTTCTCATGGGATTGCTGTGCGTGCGCCGTTGGAGATTTTTTGTGCTCATGTGGAACCCATCGTTTCGTCTCGAATCGCATGAATGGCGCGTGGCTCATGTTTTTTAGTTGAGCATCCCATCGATGACATTTTGAGTTGATCGTCGAGTATTCGGCGTAAAAATAAAATAAAATAAAATAAATGAAATAAAATGGGTGGCATCAAGATGGTTCAACAATGAATTCCGAGGTCACCCATCATAATTACTTCGCCCAAACACATAGCGAAGAGTTCTCATGTGGGATGCGGTGTCTTTGAGTGGTCGCGCCCGAGATTTGCCATAATTATGCTCATGGAACGTCGTGCGCGGTAAGGCTCAATTGCCAAAATCGAGATGGGTCTGGCTCTCTGCGGCACATCGTCGTGCGCGCGAAGATCTTTCCGGTTGATTAATCATAATGGATGATGCGTGAAGTTATGGCGATTTTTCGCGGCCTTACGAGATCGTGAGCGGCGGGCCCCACGGCTCGTGTTTCTCAAGGCATCCCATCGATGATTTTTCAGTCGATTGAGTTCTAGCGTCGCGGTAAAATAAAATAAAATAAAAAATAAAATGCGACATGTGGTTCACGATGACTTTCAATCAAGTCTTGCTCATGCGCTTAGCGAAGAGTTCTCATGGGATCGGTGTCGCTGCGGCGCTGGAGATTTTCGCAAATTGTGCTCATGAACGCGTGTGTGAGGCTTTGAATAGCGAAATGGAAACGGTGTTAGATGCTTGGCTCATCTGCGTCTGCCCGAGATCTTTTGGTTGGGTCATAATGGTGAATCAAATGATGCGTGCGAAAGTTATGGATTTTCGTGTACGAGATCGATCGGTGTGGCACCACGGCTCGTGTTTCTCGAGCATCCAATGACATTTTCAGTCGATTCTCGTCTCATTAAAAAATAAAATAAAAAAAAGAAAATGCTGGCATCAACAAATGGTTCAATGACTTCCCGAGGTCACCCATCATATCTTGCTCGCCCAAGCACGCTTAAGCGAAGAGTTCTCATGATGGTGTCTTTGTGCGGTCGCCTTGGAGATTTGAAATTGTGCTCATGTGGAACTTCGTCCGACTTTGGTAATGAAAATGCCAAAATGAGACGGGTCCAGATCGCTGCTCGTATCTTGTGCCCCATGAGATCTTTCGGATTGGGTCATAATGGAATCGGGATGATGCGTGAAGTTATGATGATTTCCTTGCGGCCTCCGCACAAGATATGATTAGTCGCGTGAGCACGACTCAGTTTTTTTGTCAAGGCATCCCATCGATGACATTTTGGTCGATCTGTTCTGCATCAGCGGTAAAATAAAATAAAAATAAAATGAAATAAAATGCGACATCAGATGGTTCAACACGATGAGTAGGTCACCCATCATATCTTGCTCTCACCCAAGCATGCTTACGAAGAGTTCTCATGTGATCGGTGTGCTGATGTGTCACTGGAGATTTGTAAATTATGCTCATCGGAACCCGTCATTACGCGGTAAGGCTTTGAATAGCTCGAGATAGCCGTGATGCTGGCACATGTATGCATCGTCATGAGATCTTTCGGATTGGGGTCATAATGGCGAATCGATGATGCATGAAGTTATGATTTTCTTGCGGCCTCCAAGAGACGTGATCGACGTGGGCCCCACTCATTTTTTTTAGAGGCATCCCATGACATTTTGAGTCGATCGCCGAGTTCTTTGGCATCAAATAAAATAAAAATAAAAGGAAATAAAATGGGCATCAATAGATGGTTCAACACGACTTCAGGAGGTCACCATCATCAAGTGCTCTCGCCCAAGCATGCTTAACTGAAGAGTTCTCATGTGATATGGTGTATTAGTGCGGTCGCGCCCACTAGATATTTAATGCAAATTGTGCTCATGCAGAACCCATTCGTGCTGCGGTAAGGCTTAAAATAGTTGGAATCAGTCCCATAATGCTTTGGCACATCGTCGTGCACGAATCTTTCGGTTAGGGTCATAATGGAGAATGGATGATGTTATGGAAGATATGGCGATTTTTGGCTATGGCCTCCGCGAAGGATCCGGCGGCGTCGACCTTTCGTGTTTTTTTAGGTTCCGAGCATCCAATCCGACATTTTGATCCTTATTACGGCGTCGTTAAAATAATAAAAAATATCAAATGAAATAAAATGGGCGGCATCAATAGATGGTTCAACACGATGACTTTCAGGAGGTCACCCATCATAGTACTGCTCTCACCCATGCATGCTTAACTGAAGAGTTCTCATAGGATATGGTGTGTTGGTGCAGTCGCGCCAACTGGAGATTTTAACCATAAATTGTGCTCATCTGAGAACCGGATTGTCGGCGGTAAGGCTTCAAATTAGTCAATCGAGAGACAAAGGTCACAGCGCCACATCTGCTTACGAAGATCTTTACGGATTGGGGTCATAATGGCAAATCGAGATGATGCGTGCACAAAGTTATGGCGATTTTAGATGCGGCCTCCCACACGAATCATTGCGGCCCCAGCGGTGGCTCATGTTTTTGTCGAGGCATCCCATCGATGACATTTTTGAGTCGATCTCGGTTCACCCATCATTGTCGCTCTGGCGTGCTGAAGAGTTCTCTCATGGGATCTGGTGTCTTTGAGTGCGGTCGCTCGGAGATTTGCCAAATTGTGCTCATGTGGAACCCGTCATGCGCGGTAAGGCTTCAAACAAAATAGGAGATCGAGTCATGCTAGATCTTCATGGCACATGTCGCGTCGTGTATACGAAGATCTTTCCGGATTGTGGTCATAATGGTAAATCGGACAATCGTGCACGAACTTATGATGATTTACGTGCGGTCTCCGCACGAGATGCGCAGATCAGCCGAGTGGGCCCCACGACTCGTGTTTTTCAATATTTTTGGAGGCATCCCATCGACAATATTTTTGGAGTCGATCACCGAGTTCTCTGGCATCAATGGTAAAATAAAATAAAAATAAATAGAAATAAAATTGGCGGCATCAATAGTTCGTTCAACACGATGACTTCCTAGTAGGGCACCCATCATAGTAGTACTCTAGCCCAAGCACGCTTAACTGAAGAGTTCTCATGGGATCCAGTGTTAGTGATCACGCCCGAGGTCTTTGCAAATTGAGCTCATCGAATACGTCGCCATGAAAGACATCGAAATAGCCCGGAGATACGGGTCCCAAATGCTTGCAAATTGCGCCATTCGAATCGTCCAGGTACCGTAAGGCTTCAAAATAGCTGAAATCGTTGGATCCTACCGATATGCGATGTATGCATGTGGTGCTTCCCCGAGATCTTTGGATTGAGTCATAATGGTGAATCGGACGATCGTGCGGCGTTATGATCTCGTCTCCTAACGACACGGATCAAGCGTGGGCCCCGGGCCTCGTCATTTTCAGTCCGAGGCATCCCATCGACAACATTTTCAGAGTCGATCTCCATGTTCTGCAACGTCAACAGTAAAATAAATAAAAAATAAAAGGAAATAAAATGTGCATCATCAACAGACGGTTCAACACGACGACTTCCTAAGAGGTCACCCATCGAATCGCTCGGGCGGCGGTAGAGCTTGAACTAACGTAATCGGACGTTCACGCTAGATGTGCGCGTGACACATCGTGTGTGGCGCTGTGGAGATCTTTTACGGATTGGAGTCATAATGGAAAATCGGTGATCTTGCGGAAATTATGCCTATTTTAAGTGCGTTGACGAGCGTGGATCACCGCGTGGCTCATGTTTTTTGTCAGTCTCATTGATGATGTTTTCGGAGTTGATCTCCGAGTTCTCTGGCGTCAATGGTAAAATAAAATAAAAATAAAAGGAAATAAATTGGGCGGCATTATTAGATGGTTCAACACGATGACTTCCCAAGAGGTCATACATCATAGTACTACTCTCGCCCAGGCACGCTTAACTGAAGAGTTCTCATAGGATTTGGTTTGCTGGTGCGGTTGCGCCCGCTAGAGATTATCGCAAATTATGCTCATGCGAAATCCATCTGTGCCGTGGTAAGGCATCGAACTAGCTGAAATCGAGATCTGGATCCCCAGATACTGCGACACATCCGTCGCCGCAGAATATTTTCGATTGAGGTCATAATGGTGAATCGACGGTCGTGCAGTTATGGTGACTTCATGCGGCCTCCACGAGCATTCGCATTGATGTGTTTTTCAATCCAAGGCATCTCTTCGATGACGTTTTCGGAGTCGATCGCCGAGTCTTCGGCATCAAATGTAAAATGAAATAAAAATAAAAGGAAATAAAATGGGCGGCATCAATAGATGGTTCAACACGACGACTTCCAAGGAGGTCACCCATCATAGTACTGCTCTCACCCAAGCACGCTTAACTGAAGAGTTCTCATAGGATCTGGAGTGCTGGTGTGGTCACGCCCGCTGGAGATTTGTCGCAAATTATGCTCATGCGGAACCCTTCTATGCTGCGGTAAGGCTTTGAACTAGTTGAAATCGAAGATACGAAAATCGCCAAATGTGCACGTGGCTCATCTGTACGTCGTGCACCCTACGGAGATCTTTCGAGATAGAGGTCATAATGGCAAATCGGATGATCTTGCATGGAGAGGCGCTGCGCGACGGTGAATCGCAGCGTGTTTTTTTTTGTCGAGGCAACTCATCGATGTTTTGGAGTCTCAGTTCTGGCGTCAACGGGAAAATAAAAAAAAGGAAATAAAATAGGCGGCATCAACAGATGGTTCAACATGATGACTTCCCAAGTGGTCATTCATCATAGTACTACTCTCCTTGAACTGCGAAGTTCTCATAGGGATCTTTGTTGGTAGTGCGGTCAGAGATTTTTCATAAATGCTCCTTATGTCCGTGGTAAGATTTGAACTAGTCAAAATCGGAATCACGGGTCCCCACCGGATACTCCATGCTCGTGTGTGATAGGAGATCTTTTTTGGATTGAGGTCATAATAGTCGGATGATATGCTTGAAATTATGGCGATTTACGTCGTCCTCCACAAGACATTGGTCGTGGTAGCCCCATAGTCATGATTTTCGATCAGAGCAACCCATGATGACATTTCGAGTCAATCATCGGTTCTCCGGCATCAGCGGTAAAAGAAAATAAAAAATAAGGAAATAAAATAAGCGGCATCAACATATGGTTCAACCACGACAACTTTCCAAGAGGCATAAATGCGGCTCTCCCAAGCATGCTTGTAGAGTACTCATGGGATGCGGTGTCTTTGGTGCGGTTAAATTTAAAATTTGTCATAATTGTATAAATGCGGAACCGTCCGGAGTCATCAATGAGCTTAAATAATTGAAATGAAGAAATGGGTCCTACCAAATGCGCTTGCGGGATATCTGCGCGTCGTGCGCCCCCGCGGAGATCTTTCCGAATTTGGGTCATAATGGTAAATCGGATGATCGTGGGCGATGTTATGGCGATTTTCATGCGGCCTCCACACAATACGTGCGGATCAGCCGCATGGGCCCCACGTCTTGTGTTTTTCAATTTGAGGCATCATATCAATGATATTTTCGGAGTCAGTCTCTAAGTTCTCTGACATCAACGATAAAATAAAACAAAAATAAAAGGAAATAAAATGGTCAGCATCAACAAATGTTTCAACACGATGAATTCCAGGAGTCGTATAAGCATGCTACTTAGCGAAGAGTTCTCAAGAGATGCGGTGTCTTTGGCGGCGACATCCTTCGAGATTTATAAATGAAATTATGCTCATGGATCGGTGCCGCGGTAAAAGCAAATTGGAGATGCGGGTTTAGCGGATGTGCGACATCTTCACATCGTGCGCCATGCGAAGATCTTTTCGGATTGGGGTCATAATGGCAAATCGGACGATCGTGCGTGAAGTTATGGCGATTTCTGTGCGGCCTCCACGCATCAGATCAGCAGTGAGCCCCATGGCTCGTGTTTTCGATCAAAGGCATCCCATCGGCGGCGTTTTGGAGTGGATGCCAGTTCGAGCATCATTGGTAAATAAAATAAAATAAAGAAATAAATTAGGCATCAATAGAAGGTTCAGCGACTTCCAAGAGGTCACCATCATAATCTTGCTCTCTGCGCTTAAGCGAAATGTTCTCATGGGATTTGGTGTCTGCGGTCCGCACTAGAATTTGTTGCAAATTGTGCTCGTCGGAAGGTTGCCGGTAAGGCTTCAAAATAGCGAAATCAGAGATATGGGTCTCTACTAGATGCACTTTCGGCACATCATCGTGCTCCAGAGATCTTTAGGATTGGGGTCATAATGGCGGGTAACATGAATCATGCAGTCAATCTCATGCTGCCTCCTAAGCGATCATGGTCGGCCAGCGTAGACCCCCCGACTTCGTGTTTTTTAGTCCGAGGCATCCCATCGATGAAAATTTTGGAGTTGATCTCTGAGTTCTGCGGCATCAATGGTAAAATAAAAAGAAAATAAAAGGAAATAAAATGGGTGGCCTCAACAAAAGGTTCAACACGACGACTTCCCAAGAGATCACCCATGATAGTACTGCTCTCACCAAAGCACGCTTAGCTCAAAAGTTCTCATGGGATCTGGTGTGCTGGGGCGGTCGCGCCGGCTGTTGCTTTGTCATAAATTGTGCTTATCCGAAACCCGTGCGGCGATAAAGGCGTCAATGAATCGAGATAAGTCCGCCGCTGCGGCTCATCTGCGCGTCGTGCACTCCACGGAGATCTTTCCAGATTTGGGTCATAGTGGTAAATCGACGATCGTGCGCGAAGTGATGGCGATTTCCGTGAGGCCTCCGTACGAGACTCGCGGATAAGCCGCGTAGGCCCCACAACTCATGTTTTTTCGGTATGAGGCATCCCATCGATGACATTTTTGAAGTCGATCTCTGAGTTCTCTTGCCTCAATGATAAAATAAAATAAAAATAAAAGAAAATAAAATGGGCGGCATCAACAGATGGTTCAACACGATGACTTCCTAAGAGGTCATCCATCATTGTACTGCTCTCGCCCAAGCACGCTTAACTAAGGAGTTCTCTTGGGATCTGGTGTGCTTTTGCGGTCGCGCCCGCTGGAGATTTGCTGCAAGTTGTGCTCATGCGGAACCCATCCATGCCGTGGTAAGGCTTCGAAATAGTCAAAATCGGAGAAATGTGTCCCGCCAGATGAGCTTGTGGCACTTCTGCGCACCGTGCTCTTCACAGATATCTTTTCGGACTGGGGTCATAATAGTAAATCGGACGATCGTGCGTGAAGTTATGGCAATTTTCGTGTGACCTCCACACTAGATGTGTATTGTCGTGAGCCTGCGGCTCCTATTTTTTTTGATGCGAGGCATCCCATCGATGACATTTTTGAAGTCGATCTCCATGTTCTACGATGTTAACGGTAAAATAAAATAAAAATAAAATGAAATAAAATGGGAGGCATCAACAGATGGTTCAACACGATGACTTCCTAAGACGTCACCCATCATAGTATTGCTCTCGCCCAAGTACACTTAACTGAAGATTTCTCATGATATCTGGTGTGATGGTGCGATCAAATCTGTTGGTGCTTTGTCGCAAATTATGCTCATGCGAAAACCGTCATTGCCCGCGGTATGCTTGAAATATTTGTTGGGAGAGACTGCAAGATGAGCTTTCGCTCATTAAATACGGAGATCTTTCGGATTGGGCTCATAAATCGAGCGATCATGTGCGGTTATGGCGATTTCCATGTAGCCTCCGCGAGATCGCCGATGCCTTTCATTGGGCCCCATGACTAGTGTTTTTCAGTTCGAAGCATCCCATCAATGACATTTTTGGAGTGGATATCCGAGTTCTGTGGCGTCAACGGTAAAATAAAATAAAAATAAAAAGAAATAAAATAGGCAGCATCAATAGATGGTTCAACACGTCGACTTCCCAGGAGTTCACCCATCATAGTACTGCTCTCGCCCAAGCACTCTTAACTAAAGAGTTCTCATGAGATCTTGTGTGCTGGTGCGGTCACGTCCGCTGGAGATTTATCGTAAATTGTGCTCATGTAGAACCCGTCTGTGCCGCATTAAGGCTTGAACCGTAATCAGATCCCACGGATTACGCGTTGTGCACCCCGCGGAGATCTTTCCGGATTGGGGTCATAATGGCGAATCGGATGATCGTGTGTGAAGTTATGTCAATTTTCGTGCAGCCTCCACATGATCGTGTGGATCAGCCTCCACACGAGTCGTGTCAATTTCGGAGTCGATCGCCGAGTTCTCCAGCGTCAAAGGTAAAATAAAATAAAATAAAATGGAAATAAAATGGGTGGCATCTGAGATGGTTCAACACGATGACTTCCTAGGAGGTCACATCGCTCTTTCTGCCCAAGCACTTAATTGAAGAGTTCTCATGGGATGAGTGTTGCGGTCACACCGATGGAGATTTGCATAAATTGTGCTCATGGAACCCTTCTTTGAGAAGAGCGAACTAGATCGGAATCTGGGCGCAAATGCTTTGCTCATCGCGTCGTCGCCCGGAGATCTTTGGGATTATGGTCATAATGCGAATTGAATGATCTTTCACGAAGTTATGGCGATTTCAGTGCGGCCTCCGCACGAGATGCATGGATCTGCCGTGTGGGCCCCACGGATCATGTTTTTCAGTCCGAGGCATCTCATCGATGACATTTTTGGGGTCGATCTCTGAGTTCTCTGGCGTTAACAGTAAAATAAAATAAAAATAAAAGGAAATAAAATGGGTGGCATCAACAAATGGTTCAACACGATGACTTCCCAAGAGGTCGTCATCCATCATCTTCCTCTAAGCGCCACGGCAGAGTTCTCTAGATCGGTGTTTGGTGTACATCGGAGATTTTTGTAAATTGTCTCATGCGGAACCGTCAGTGCGCGGTAAGGCTTCGAACTGAAATCGAGATATGGTCCGCGGATACGTCTGCGACACGCGTTTAGCACCCGGAGATCTTTTTAGATTGAGGTCATAATGGCGAATCAAACGATCGTGCGTGAAGTTATAGCGATTTCTATGTGGCCTCCACACATGACGTGAAGATCAGTAGCGTAGGCCTCACGGGTCGTGTTTTTGAGTCCGAGGCAACCCATTGATGACATTTTCAGATTGGATCATCAAGTTCTCTGGCATTAACAGTAAAAAAAATAAAAATAAAAGGAAATAAAATATGCGGCATCAACATATGGTTCAACAGGACGACTTCCCAAGAGGTCACCCATCATAGTACTGCTCTCACCCAAGCATGCTTAACTGTAGAGTTCTCATGAGATCGATGTCTTTGGCGTGTAGGAGATTTATGCAAATTATGCTCATGTGGAACGTCATGATAATGCTTCAAAATAGCCAAAATTGAGAAAGGGTCTGCCGGATCACGGCATCAGCGGCGTCGTCTCGCCGAGATCTTTAGGATTGGGGTGATAATAGCGAATCGGATGATCTTGGGTGATGTTATGGCAATTTTTGTGCAGCCTCCGCACGATACGTGTGGATCAACCACGTGGGCTCCATGACTCATATTTTTTAGTTTGATGCATCATATCGACAACATTTTCGGAGTCGATCTCTGAGTTCTCCAGCGTCAATGGTAAGATAAAATAAAAATAAAAGGAAATAAAATGGGCGTCATCAACAAATGGTTCAACATGACAACTTCCTAGGTGGTCATTCATCATAGTAGTCTTCCTTCGCTTAGCGAAGAGTTCTCAAGAGATCTGAGTGCGGGCGTCCACGGCCGGAGATTTGAATTGTGCTCATCACGAAACCCGTGATTGTCGGTAAGGCTTCAAACTAGCAAAAATTGAAGATAAGGGTTCCGCCAGATTTGCCTGTGTCACATCAGTGCATTGTGCGCTCTACGGAGATCATTCCGGATTCGGGTCATAATGGCGAATTGGATGATCGTGCGTGAAGTTATGGAAATTTCCGTGCGACCTCCACATGAGATGCGCAGATCAACCGAGTGGACCCCACGGCTTATGTTTTTTAGGCCAAGGCATCCCATCGATGACGTTTTCGGATTCGATCATCGAGTTCTCCGGTGTCATTGGTAAAATAAAATAAAAATAAAATGAAATAAAATGGGTGGCATCAACAGATGGTTCAACACGACGACTTCCCATGAGTTCACCCATCATAGTATTGGTCTCGCCCAAGCATGCTTAACTGAAGAGTTCTCATAGGATCTGGTGTGCTGGTGCAGTTGCATCCGTTGGATATTTTTGCAATTGTGCTCATCGAACCCGTGCTTGAAGCTGAGCAAAATAGAGATACGGGACCCGCTAGATGCGCCTGTGGCATATCTGCTCATCGTACGCCCCGCGGAGATCTTTCCAGATTGGGGTCATAATGGCGAATTGAACGATCTTGCGCAAAGTTATGGTGATTTCTGTGCGGCCTCCGCACAAGATGCGTGGATCAGCCTCATGGACCCCACAGTTCGTGTTTTTCAATCCGAGGCATCCCATCGATGACGTTTTTGGAGTTGATCTCCGAGTTCTGTGGCGTCAACGGTATAATGAAATAAAAATAAAAGGAAATAAAATGGTCAATAATCAACGATGACTTCCCAAGAGGTCACCATCATAGTAGCTCCAAGCATGCTCGAAGAGTTCTCATGAGATCTTGTGTGCTGGTGCGGTCGCGTCTCTTGGAGATTTATCATAAATTGTGTTAATGCAGAACCCGTCCATGCCGCAGTAAGGCTTCTAATTAGGCAAAACTTGAGATACGGGTCCCGCCAGATGCGCCTACGACACATCTGCGCATTGTGTACCCCGCAGAGATCTTTCTGAATTGGGGTCATAATGGTGAATCAGATGATCGTTACGAATGATTTCGCTCCACGAGATGCTCAGATCAACCGAGTGGGCCCACGGCTTATGTGTTGCAGTCCCAGGCATCATATCGATGACATTTATGGAGTCAATCGTCGAGTTCTCCGGCGTCATTGGTAAAATAAAATAAAAATAAATGGAAATAAAATGGACGTCATCGACAGATGGTTCAACACGATGACTTCCCATGAGGTCTCCCATCATAGTACTTCTCTCGCCCAAGCACGCTTAACTGAAGAGTTCTCATGGGATCTCGGTGTCTTTGTGCGGTGCGTTGGAAATTTTTTACAAATTGTGCTCATGTGAACCGTCAGTGGTAAGGCTTCAAATAGCATCGAGATCTGAGACCGTCGATTTGCTTGTGGCATCGCCGTCGCCTCGAGGAGATCTTTCTAGATTGGGGTCATAATGGCAAATCGAACGATCTTGCTCGGTTATAATGGTTTTAGTGAGGCCTCCAAGATGCAGACGTGGGCTCACAACTCGTGTTTTTCAGTCCGAGGCATCCCATCGATTTCATTTTCGGGGTCGATCTCCGAGTTCTGCAGCGTCAACTATAAAATGAAATAAAAATAAAATGAAATAAAATGGGCGACATCAACAGTTGGATCAACACGACGACTTCTCAAGAGGTCACCCATCATATACCCGCAAGCAGCTTAGCGAAGAGTTCTCATGAGAACTTGTGCCTGATCGGTCTGATTTATAGTAAATTGTGCTTATGAACGTGCGTGCGTTAAGGCTTAGTGAAAATCGAATCGGTCATGGGATGCACTTGCGACACATCTTCACATCGTACGCCCCACGGAGATCTTTCCGGATTGTGGCCATAATGGCAAATCGGATGATCGTGCGTGAAGTTATGGCGATTTCCATGCAACGTCCACACGAGACCCGTAGATCAACCGAGTGGGCCCCACGGCTTGTATTTTGCAGTCTCATGCATCCCATCGATGACATTTTCAGAGTCAATCGCCGAGTTCTCCAGTGTCATTGGTAAAATAAAATAAAAATAAAAGGAAATAAAATGGGCGGCATCAACAGATGGTTCAACACGATGACTTCCCACGAGGTCACTCATCATAGTACTGCTCTCGCCCAAGCACGCTTAACTGAAGAGTTCTCATTGGATCTGGTGTGCTAGTGCGGTTGTGCCCGTTTGAGATATTTTACAAATTGTGCTCATGTTGAACCCGTCCTTGCCGCGGCAAGGCTTCAAACTAGCTGAAATTGGAGATACGAGACCCGTTAGATGCGCCTGTGGCACATCTGCTCATCGTGCACCCCGCGGAGATCTTTCTGGATTGGGTTCATAATGGCAAATCAAACAATCTTGCATGAAGTTATGGCGATTTTCGTTAGGCCTCCGCACAAGATGCGCGGATTAGCCGCATGGGCCTCACGGCTTGTGTTTTTCAGTCCGAGGCATCCCATCGATGACATTTTCGGAGTCGATCTCTGAGTTCTGCGGCGTCAATGGTAAAATAAAATAAAAATAAAAGGAAATAAAATGGGCGGCATCAATAGATGGATCAACACGATGACTTCCCAGGAGGTCACCCAATATAGTACTGCTCTCACCCAAGCACCTTAACTAAAGAGTTCTCATGAGATATTGTGTGCTGGTGCGGTCGCGTCCGCTAGAGATTTATCATAAATTATGCTAATGCAGAACCCATCTGTTTCACGCTAAGGCTTCGAATTATCCAAAATCAGAGATACGGGTCTCGCTAAATGCGCTTGCGACACATCTGCGCATCGTGCTCTCCGCAGAGATCTTTCTAGATTGTGGTCATAATGGCGAATCAGATGATCGTGCATGAAGTTATGGCGATTTCCGTGTGACCTCCACACGAGACGCACATATCAACCTAGTGGGCCCCATGACTTATGTTTTTCAGTCCGAGGCATCCCATTGACGACGTTTTCAGAGTCGATCACTGAGTTCTTCGGCGTCATCGGTAAAATAAAATAAAAATAAAAGAAAATAAAATGGGCGGCATCATCAGCTGGTTCAACACGATGACTTCCCAGGAGGTTACCCATTATAGTACTGCTCACGCCCAAGCATGTTTAAATGAAGAGTTCTCATGAGATCTGGTGAGCTGGTGCAGTCAAGCCCACTGGAGATTTTTCATAAATTGTGCTCATGCGGAACCGATCGGTGCCACGGTAAGGCTTTAAACTAGCCGAAATCAGAGATACAGGACCCGCTAGATGCGCCAGTGGCACATCTACTCGTCAAGCGCCCCACGGAGATCTTTCTAGATTGGAGTCATAATGGCAAATCGAACGATCTTGCATGAAGTTATGATGATTTTTGTGAGGCCTCCACACAAGATGCGGATCAGCCGCGTGGGCCTCACGGCTCGTGTTTTTCAATCCGAGGCATCCCATCGATGACATTTTCGGAGTTGATCTCCGAGTTCTGCGGCATCAACGGGAAAATAAAATAAAAATAAAAGGAAATAAAATGGGTGACATCTACAGATGGATCAGCATGACGACTTCCTAGGAGGTCACCCAATATAGTACCGCTCTCACCCAAGCACGCTTAACTGAAGAGTTCTCATGAGATGTTGTGTGCTGGTACGGTCGCGTCCGCTAGAGATTTATCATAAATTATGCTCATGCAGAACCCATCCGTTTTGCTTTAAGTCTTCGAATTAGCCAAAACCGGAGATACGGGTCCCGCTAGATGAGCCTGCGACACATCTGCGCATCGTGCGACCCGCATAGATCCTTCCGGATTGTGGTCATAATGGCGAATCAGATGATCGTGCTTGAAGTTATGGTGATTTCCGTGTGACCTCCACACGAGATGCACATATCAACCTAGTGGGCCCCATGACTTGTGTTTTTCATTCTGAGGCATCCCATCGATGACGTTTTCGGGGTCGATCACTGGGTTCTCCGGCGTCACCGGCAAAATAAAATAAAAATAAAAGAAAATAAAATGGGCGGCATCAACGTATGGTTCAACATGATGACTTCCCAGGAGGTCACCCATCATAGTACTGCTCACGCCCAAGTATGCTTAAATGAAGAGTTCTCATGAGATCTGGTGTGCTGGTGCGGTCGAGCCCACTGGAGATTTTTTGTAAATTGTGCTCATGCGGGCGATCCGTCTTGTAAGGCTTTAAACTATCCAAAATCGAGATACGGGACCCAAATCTTTGTCATCTTCATCGGCCACAAAGATCTTTCCGGATTGGGGTTATAATGGCGAATCACACGATCTTGCGTGAAGTTATGGCGATTTCCATGCGGCCGCCGCACAAGATTCACAGATCAGCTGCGTGGGCCCCACGACTCTTGTCTTTCAGTCCGAGGCATCCCATCAATGACATTTTTGGAGTTGATCTCTAAGTTTTGCGGCGTCAATGGTAAAATGAAATAAAAATAAAAGGAAATAAAATGGGCGGCATCAATAGATGGATCAACACGACGACTTCCTAGGAGGTTGCCAACATAAGTCTTGGTCTCAGCACGCGAATCAAGAGTTCTTATGGGATCTAGTTTCTGCGTCGCGATTTGGAGATTTATTGTAAATTGTGCTCATGCAGAACCCGTTCGTGCCGCGTTAAGGCTTCGAATTGGCCAAAATTGGAGATACGGGTCCCACTAGATGCGCCTGCGACACATATGCGCATTGTGCGCCCCACCAAGATCTTTTCAGATTAGGGTCATAATGGCGAATCGGATGATTGTGCGTGAAGTTATGGCGATTTTCGTGTGACCTCCACATGAGTCGCGCAGATCAACCTAGTGGGCCCCATGGCTCGTGTTTTTCAGTCCGAGGCATCCCATCGATGACCTTTTTGGAGTCGATCTCTAAGTTTTGTGGCACCAACGATAAAATAAAATAAAAATAAAAGGAAATAAAATGGGTGGCATCAACAGATGGATCAATACGACGACTTCCTAGGAGGTCACCCATCATAAATGCCCGCCGCTTTGCATGGCGAAGAGTTCTTATGGGATGCGGTGCGATGCGCGGCTGAATTTCCATTGTGCTTATTTGGAACCCGTCTTTGCGATAAGTCTTCAAAATAGCGAAATCTGATACGCAGATCGGCTCATCTACGTGTTGTGCGCCCTTTGGAGATCTTTCCGGATTGGGGTCATAATTGAAAATTGGACGATCGTGCGCGAAGTTATGGCGATTTTTGTGCGGCCTCTGCATGAGACTCGTGGATCAGCCGCGTGGGACCCATGGCTCGTGTTTTTCAATCTGAGGCATCCCATCGATGACATTTTCGGAGTCGATCTTCGAGTTCTCCGACGTCAACGATAAAATAAAATAAAAATAAAAGTAAATAAAATGGGCGGCATCAACAGATGGTTCAACACGATGACTTCCTAGGAGGTCACCCATCATAATACTACTCTTGCCCAAGAATGCTTAACTGAAGAGTTCTCATGGGATCTGGTGTGCTAGTGAGGTCACGCTCGCTGGAGATTTTCCACAAATTGTGCTCATGCGAAACCCATCCGTGCTAGTGTAAGGCTTCAAAATAGCTGAAATCAGAGATATGAAACCTGCCATATGCACTTGCAGCACATCTGCACGCCATGCGCCTCGCGGAGATCTTTCTGGAATGGGGTCATAATGGCCAATCAGATGATCGTGCATGAAGTTATGGTGATTTATGTGTCCTCCACGAGACATCGGCAATCAGGACCACGACTCATGTTTTTTCACGAGGCATCCATCGATGACATTTTCGTAGTCGATCTCTGAGTTCTCCAGCATCAACGGTAAAATAAAATAAAAATAAAAGAAAATAGAATGGGGGACATCAACAGATGGTTCAACATGACGAGGTCATCCATCGTGATGCTCTCTAAGCACGCTTAAAGAGTTCTCATAGAATCGTGTCTTTGGTGCGATCACATGCGAGCTTTGCCACAAATTATGGTCATCCAGAACCCGTACGTGCCGCGGTAAGGCTTCCATAGCGAATGGAGATCGTCCGATGCGATCTGTGCATCTATGTCTGTCGCCCCATGGAGATCTTTCTTGATTGAGGTCAAAATGGTGAATCTGACGATCATGGGCGAAGTTATGGTTATTTCCTGGCGGAATCTGCACGAGATGTGCAGATCAACCGAGTGGGCTCCACGACTCATGTTTTTCAGTCTGAAGCATCCCATCGATGACATTTTTAGAGTCGATCTCTGAGTTATCCGGCGTCAATGGTAAAATAAAAAAAATAAAGGAAATAAAATGGGTGGCATCATCAGATGGTTCAACATGACGACTTTCTAGGAGGTCACCCATCATAGTATTGATCTCGCTCAAGCTCGCTTAATTGAAGAGTTCTTATGGGTTTTGGTGTGCTGTTCTGGTCGCCACCACTGGAGATTTGCCGTAAATTATGCTCATGCGGAACCCATCCGTGCCGCGGTAAGGCTTCGAACTAGTCAAAATCGGAGATACGGGTCCCGCCAGACGCGCCTGCAGCACATCTGCGCATCATGCGCCCGACAGAGATCTTTTCAGATTGGGGTCATAATAGAGAATCAGATGATCGTTCGTGAAGTTATTGCAAGCAACCCCCACACGAGATGCGCGGGCCTCACGACTAGTATTTTTTAGTCCGAGGCATCCCATCGATGACGTTTTCAGAGTCGATCTCTTAGTTCTTCGGCGTCAACGGTAAAATGAAATAAAACTAAAAGGAAATAAAATTCACAGCATCAACAGATGGTTCAACATGATGACTTCCCAGGAGGTCACCCAACATAGTACTGCTCTCATCCCAATATGCTTAACTAAAGAGTTCCCATGGGATCCGGTGTGCTGGTGCGGTCGCGCCCGCTGGACATTTGGTGCAAATTGTGCTCATCCGGAATTTGCCCGTACTGCGGTAAGGCTTCAAAATATGAGATATGGGTCCCACCATATGCGCGCCGTCATGATCGCTCCCCATGCAGATCTTTCTGAATTGGGGTCATAATGGCAAATCGGACGATCGTGCGCGAAGTTATGATGATTTCCGTACGGCCTCCACATGAGACGCATGGATCAACCAAGTGGGCCCCATGGCTCGTGTTTTTTAGTTCGAGGCATCCCATCAAAGTCATTTTTGGAGTCGATCGCCGAGTTCTACGGTGTCAACGGTAAAATAAAATAAAATTAAAAGGAAATAAAATGGGCGGAATCAATAGATGGTTCAACATGATGACTTCCTGAGATGTCACCCATCATATTATTGCTCGCCCAAACACATAGCGAAGAGTTTTAATGGGATCTGTGGTGGTGCTAGTTGGATATTTTTTCATAAATTGTGCGTAACTCGTCCGTTACGGTAATGCTTCAAATTATCCGAAATCAGAGACACGGGATCCGCCAGATGCCCGTGTGCTCATCTTCTCGTTGTGCGCCCCACAAAGATCTTATTGGATTGGGGTCATAATAGCGAATCGGACGATCTTGCGTGAAGTTATGGCGATTTCCGTGTGGCCTCCACACAAGATGTTTGGATCAGTTGCGTGGGCCCCACGACTTGAGTTTTTAAGTCTAAGGCATCCCATCGTTGACATTTTTGGAGTCTATATCTGAGTTCTGCAGCGTCAATGGTAAAATTAAATAAAAATAAAAGGAAATAAAATGGGTGGCATCAACAGATGGATCAACACGGCGACTTCCCAAAAGGTCATCATATTTCGCTTTCGAGAGTTCTCATGGGATCTGGTTTGCTGGTGCGGTCGCCCCCACTAGAGATTTGCTGCAAATTATGGTCATTCAGAACTCGTCCGTGTCGCAGTAAGGATTCAAAATAGTAGAAATCGAGATATCCCGGTCCATATGCTCATGCGGCTCATATTACCCTGCGAGATCTTCCGGTTTGGGGTCATAATGACAAATCGACGTGCATGAAGTTATGGAGATTTTATGCGGATCCATGAAACGCGTGGATCGGTGAAGGCTCATGTTTTTCGGTCAGTATCCCATCGACGATGTTTTCGAGTCGAAGTTCTCTAACGTTAAAATAAAATAAAAATAAAAGGAAAAAATGGCATCAATAGATGTTTTTAACACGATGACTTCCAAGAGGTCACCCATCATAATCACGCTCTGAAGCAAGCTTAACTAAAGAGTTCTAATGGGATGTGTCTTGGTGATCACTTTTCATTGTGCTCATCGAACTCGTCTGCCAGTAGGCTTCAAAATTGCTGAAATCGAGATGGTCCAGCCAATACCTTTTATCTCTCATTACACCGGAGATCATTGCTTGTGGTCATAATAATGAATCAGATGATGATGCGCCGTTATGACAATTTATGTAAACACGAGATGCGTGGATCAATATGTGAGCCCAACGGCTCATATTTTTTAGTCCAACGCATCCCATCTACGACATTTTTGGAGCCGATCTCCGAATTCTATAGCGTCAATAATAAAATAAAATAAAAATAAAAGAAAATAAAATGGGCAGCATCAACATATGGTTCAACACGATGACTTCCCAGGAGGTCACCCATCATAGTACTACTCTCGCCCAAGCACACTTGATTGAAGAGTTCTCATGTGATCGGGTGTGCTGGTGCGGTCGCGCCCACTAGAGATTTATCACAAATTGTGCTTATGTGGAACCCGTCCGTGTCATGGTAAGGCTTCGAACTAGCCGAAATCGGAGATATGGGTCTCGCCAGATGAGCCTGCGACACATATGTGCATCGTGCGCCCCTTGGAGATCTTTCCGGATTGGCATCATAATGGCGAATTGGAGGATTGTGCGCGAAGTTATGGTGATTTCCATGCGGCCTCTGTACGAGACGCGCGATAAGCCGTGTGGGCCCCACGACTTATGTTTTTCAATCCGAGGCATCCCATCGATCATATTTTCGGAGTTGATCTTCGAGTTCTGCAGCGTCAACGGTAAAATAAAATAAAAGTAAAATGAATTAAATGTGAGGCATCAATAGATGGTTCAACACGATGACTTCCCAAGAAATCACCCATCATAATACTGCTCTCGCCGAAGCACGCTTAACTAAAGAGTTCTGATAGGATCTTGTGTGTTGGTGCGGTCACGCCTGCTAGAGATTTGAGGCAAATTGTGCTAATGCGGAACCCATCCAAGCTGCGGTAAGGCTTCAAACTAGCGTGGAGAATCTGGATTGGTAGATGCTCCTTTGGCGATTCTGCGATCGCTCTGCAAAGATCTTTCGGGATTGGGGTCATAATGGCGAATCAGACGATCGTACGTGAAGTTATGGCAATTTTTGTGAGGCCTCCGCTCTAAACGCGTGAATCAACGGCGTGGGCCCCACAGCTCGTGTTTTTCTGTCCGAGGCATCCCATCTATGACATTTTCAGAGTTGATCTCCGAGTGCTGTGGCGTCAAAATTAAAATAAAATAAAAATAATAAAAAATAAAATTGGCGGCATAAACAGATGGTTCAACACGACAACTTCCCAGGAGGTCACCCATCATAATACTGCTCTCGCCAAAGCACGCTTTACTGAAGAGTTCTCACGGATCGGTCAAGGTGGAATGCGCGAGATTTGCATAAATTGTGCTCATGGAACCCGTCCATGTTGCTAGTTTCAAAATAAACCAAAATCGAGATATGATGCACTATTGCTCATCTCTACGTCGTATACCGCCAGGTTGGGTCATAATGGTGAATCAGGGCGATTGCGTAAAGTTTTGGCAATTTTTGTGTGGCCCGCGAGATCGATAGATCGACCATGTGCCCCATTGATCATGTTTTTTTGATCGAGCATCCCATGATGGCGTTTGAGTCGATCACCGAAGTTCTCCATGTGATAAAATAAAATAAAATAGTAGGAAATAAAATGGGTGGCATCAACCGATGGTTCAACACGGCGGCTTTCAACGACGTCACCCATCATAGTACAGCTCTCGCCAAAGCATGCTTAACTGAAGAGTTCTCATGTGATATGGTGTGCTGGTGCGATTACGCCCGTTGGAGATTTGCAGCAAATTGAGCCCATGCGGAACCTGTCCGTGCCATCGTAAGGATACAAAATAGCCAAAATTGGAGATACGGGTCTCGCTAGATGGGCTTTCGACTCATTGCATCGTGCGACCCGCAGAGATCTTTTCGGATTGGGCTCATAATGGCGAATCGTACGATCATGCGCGATGTTATGGTGATTTTTGTGCATACGAATCTGGATTAACCGCGTGGGCCCCACGACTCGTGTTTTTCAGTCCGAGGCATCCCATCGATGACATTTTCGGAGTCGATCATCGAGTTCTCGGGCATCAACGTTAAAATAAAATACAAATAAAAGGAAAAAAATGTGAGCCATCAAAAGATGGTTCAACATGATGACTTCCCAGGAGGTCTTCCATCATAGTATTGCTCTCGCCCAAGCATGCTTAACTGAAGAGTTCTCATGTGAACTAGTGTGCTGGTGCGGTCACGCTCGCTAGAAATTTGCCGCAAATTGTGCTCATGTTGAACCCGTCCATACCGTGGGAACACTTCAAAATATCCAAAATTGGAGATGAGTGTAATGTTAGATGCACCTGCGGCTCATCTCGCGATGCGTCTCTAAGATCTTTCTATTGGGGTCATAAATGGTGATGGATGCGCGAAGTTATGGCAATTTCTATAAGGCTCCACACGAGACATGCAGATCAGTAGTGTGGGACCCATGACTCATGTTTTTCAGATCGAGGCATCCCATCAACGACGTGTTCAGAGTCGATCGCTGAGTTCTCTTGCGTCAACGGTAAAATAAAATAAAAATAAAAGGAAATAAAATGGGTGGCATCAACAGATGGTTAAACAAGATGACTTGCTAGGAGGTCACCCATCATAAGATCTTGTTCTTTCCTGCGCTTAAATGAAGAGTTCTCATGCTGGTGTCGGTGTCGAGCGGTGAGATTTGCATAAATTGTGCTCATGCGGAACTCGTCCATGCCGTGGTAAGGCTTCAAAATAGTCTAAATCGAGATGTCCCGGGTCGCGGATCACTTTACATCATCCGTCGTGTTCTTCGTGGAGATCTTTCCTGATTGGGATCTTAATTGCGAATTGAACGATCGTGCATGAAGTTATGGCGATTTTTGTGCGGCCTGTGCACGAGAAGCGCGGATAAGCCGCGTGGGCCCCACGTCTCGTGTTCTTCAGTAGGCATCCCATCGATGACATTTTCGGAGTCGATCGCCGACTTCACCAGCGTCAATGTTAAAATAAAATAAAAATAAAAGGAAATAAAATGGGCGGCATCAACAAATGGCTCAACACGATGACTTCCTAGGAGGTCACCCATCATAACTTCTCAAGCACGCTTACTAAGAGTTATCATAAGATCCGGTGTCGGTGTCCGGAGATTTGCAAATTATGCTCATTTGGAATCCATTTGTGCTGAGGTAAGGCTTTGAAATAGCCGAAATCATAGATCTTTCCCGATTGCGGTCATAATGGTGAATTGGACAATCGCGGCTAGTTATTCGTTGGGGCATCCACAGCTACGCGGATTAGCCGTGTGGGACCATGACTTTCTTTTTCATTCCGAGGTATCCCAACAACGATGTTTTCGGAGTCGATCACCGAGTTTTCTAGCATCAACGATAAAATAAAATTAAATTAAAAGGAAATAAAATGGGCGGCATCAATAGATGGTTCAACACAATGAATTCCCAAGAGATCACCCATCATGTTACTGCTCATACCCAAGCACGCTTAACTAAAGAGTTCTCATATGATCTGGTGTGCTGGTGCAATCGCGCCCACTGGAGATTTTTCGCAAATTATGCCCATGCGGAACTCGTCTGTGCTGCAGCAAGGCTTCGAACTAGCTAAAATCGGAGATAAGTGTCCCGCCAGATGCGCTTACAGCACATCTGCGCATCGTGTGCCCCGCGCAATCTTTCCAGATTGGGGTCATAATTGTGAATCGGACGATCGTGTGCGAAGTAATGGTGATTTCCGTGCAGCCTCCGCACGAGACGCGCGGATCAACCGCGTGGGCCCCACAGCTCATGTTTTTCTGTCTTATGCATCCGATTGATGACGTTTTCGGAGTCGATCTCCAAGTTCTGTGACATCCATGGTAAAATAAAATAAAAATAAAATGAAATAACTGGACGGCATCAATAGATGGTTCAATACGATAACTTCCCAGGAGGTCACCAATCATAGTACTGCGCTAGCCCAAGAATGCTTAACTGAAGAGTTCTCATGGATGTGTCTGGTCTGCGATAAGCTTTGCCAAATTGTGCTCATCGGAACCTTGTCTTGGTAAGGCTTGAATAGCATCGAATGCGAGTCCTCCTCAGATGATATAGATATTTCCAAGTTAGGGTCATAATGGCGAATCGGAGGATCGTGCGTGAAGTTAGGGCGATTTTCGTGCGACCTCTACACGAGATGCGCAGACCAGCCGCATGGTCCCCATGGCTAGTGTTTTCAATCCGAGGCATCCCATCAACGACGTTTTCGGAGTCGATTTCTGAGTTCTCCATTATCAACGGTAAGATAAAATAAAAGTTAAAGGAAATAAAATTGGTGGCAACAATAGATGGTTCAACACGATGACTTTCTAAGAGGTCACCCATCATAGTACTACTCTCGCCTAAGCATGCGCAACTGAAGAGTTCTCATGTGATCTGGTGTGCTAGTGCGGTGCCCGAGATTTGCGCTCATTGTGCCCATCGGGCGCGGTATGGCTTTGAAATAACCGAAATCGGAGATACGGGTCCCACCAGATGCACCTTTGGCTCATCTGTGCATCGTGCACCCTGCGGAGATCTTTTTGGATTTGGCTCATAATGGTGAATCGGGATCGGATGGATGGGGTTATTGTGCGGTTCTCACCTGGACACACGGATCAACCGCGTGGGCCCAACGACTCGTGATTTTCAGTTCGAGGCATTATATCAACGATGTTTTCGGAGTCGATCGTCGAGTTCTCTGATGTCAATGGTAAAATAAAATAAAAATAAAAAGAAATAAAATGGGCGACATCAATATATAGTTCAACAATGACTTCCGTGAGGTCACCCATCATAGTATTGCTCTACGCTTAATTGAAGAGTTCTCTTGAGATCTAGTGTCTTTGATGCGATCGCTTGAGCTTTCCCAATTGTGCTCATGTGAAATCTGTCTATGCCGCGGTTAAGCTTCAAAATAGCTGAAATCGAAGATACGGGTCTCGCCAGATGCACCTGCGGTACATTTACGCGTCGTGTGCCCCGCGGAGATCTTTTCGGATTTGTGTCATAATGACGAATCGGACGATCGTGCATGAAGTTTTGGTGATTTTCAGGCGGCAACCACATGAGATGTGCGGATCAGCCGTGTGGGCCCCACGGCTCAAGGTTTTCAGTCCGAGGCAATCCATCGACGACATTTTCGAAGTCGATTGCCGAGTTCTCGACCCTCAATGGTAAAATAAAATAAAAATAAAAGGAAATAAAATGGGCGGCATCAACATATGGTTCAACACGACAACTTCCCAAGAGCTCACCCATCATTGTACTGCTCTCGCCCAAGCACGCTTAATTAAAGAGTTATTATGTGATCGGTGTCTTTGCGGTGTGCGATTTGCTTTATGCTCATGCGGAACCCGTCAGGTCTGTAGGCTTCAACCTAGAAATCGAGAGAAGGGTCCCGGCCAGATGTTACTACTCGCGTCATCGTGGAGATCTTCCAATTTGGGTCATAATGGCGAATCGGATGATCGCGCTAGTTATGATTTCGGTGGCCTCCTCCACGAACGCGGATCATGGGCCTCACGGCTCGTATTTTTCACTATGAGGCATCCCATCAATGACATTTTCGGAGTCGATCTCTGAGTTTTGTGGCGTCAACGGTAAAATAAAATAAAAATAAAATGAAATAAATGGGCTGCATCAACAGATGGTTCAACAAGATGACTTCCCAAGAGGTCAGCCATCATAGTACTACTCTTGCCCAAGCATGCTTAATTGAAGAGTTCTCATGGGATCTGGTGTCTTGTGCGGCGCCACGGAGCTTGCAAATTGCTCATCCGAACCCTTTCGCTTCTGGTAAGGCTTCAAATAGTCGAGATATGAGTCCCGCTAGATGCTAGGCTCATCGATGCATCGCCCAGAGATCTTTCTAGATTGGGATCATAATGGCGAATCGGATGACCATGCATGAAGTTAAGGTGATTTCGGTGCGGCCTCCGCACGAATCGGGCAGACCAGCTGCGTGGGCCCCACGGCTCATGTTTTCAGTCTGAGCCATCCCATCGACAATGTTTTCGTAGTCGATCGCCATGTTCTCCAGCATTAACGGTAAAATAAAATAAAAATAAAAAGAAATAAAATGGGCGGCATCAACAGACGGTTCAACACGACGACTTCCTAGGAGGTCACCCATCAAGTACTGCTCTCAACCAAGCACGCTTTACTGAAGAGTTCTCATGTGATCTGGTGTGCTGGTACGGTCGCTCTCACTAAAGATTTGTGGCAAATTGTGCTCATGCGTAACCCGTCCGTGCCGCGATATGGCTTCGAAATAGCCAAAATCAAAGATACGGATCCCGCCAGATGCTCCTTTGGCTCAACTGCACGTCGTGTGCCCCACGGATATCTTTCCAAATTGGGCTCATAAGGGTGAATCAGATGATCGTGCATGATGTTATGGTTATTTTCGTGTGGCCTCCAGCGCCGACGGTCGATGTGTGCTCCCCTCGTTTTTGTTCAGGCATTCCATCAACTACGTTTTCGGAGTCGATTTTTGAGTTCTCCGGCATCAATGATAAAATAAAATAAAAATAAAAAGAAATAAAATGGGCTACACATCAAGATGGTTCAACACGGCGACGTAAAGGTCACCCATTATAGTCTTTATTTCTCTCCCAAGCACTTAATCGAAGAGTTCTCATGTGATCGAGTCTTTGGTGCGATCCGTTATTTGGAGATTTACAGTGCTCATGCGGAACTCGTCCATGCCACGGTAAGGCTTCGAAATAGCTGAAATCGGAGATACGGGTCCCGCTAGATGCGCCTTTGACTCATCCGCGCGTTGTGCGCCCCACGGAGATCTTTCTAGAATGGGATCATAATGGCAAATCGAACAATCATGTGCGAAGTTATCCTTTTTTTGTGCGGCCTCTTCACGAGATGCGCGGATCAGCCGCGTGGGCCCCACGGTTTGTGTTTTTCAGTCCGAGGCATCCCACCGACGTCATTTTCAAAGTCGATCTTCGAGTTCTGCGGCGTCAATGGTAAAATAAAATAAAAATAAAAGGAAATAAATGGGCATCGAGATGGTTCAACACGATGACTTCCAGGTCACCCATCATATCTTGCCAAGCATGCTTAATGTAAGAGTTCTCATAGGATCGGTACGTGGTCGCCCGCTAGAAATTTATCGCAAATTGTGCTCATGAGGAACCCATCCGTGCCGCATTAAGACTCCTAACTAACCGAAATCAGAGATACGGGTCTCGCTAGATGCGCCTTTTGCACATCTACGTGTTGTGCACCCCGTGAAGATCTTTCTGGATTGGGATCATAATGGCGAATCGGACGATCGTGTGCGAAGTTATGTTGATTTCCATGCAGCCTCGGCATAAGATGTTCGAGGCATCCCATCAAAGGCGTTTAGGAGTTGATCTCCGAGTTTTGCGGCATGAACAATAAAATAAAATAAAAAGAAAATAAAATGTTCGACATCAACAGATGGTTCAACACTATAACTTCCAGGAGGTCACCCATCATAATATAGCTCGCCCAACGCAGCTTCAAGAGCTCGGGAATCACGGTGTGTCTTTGCGTGCCCGGAGATTTGCCAGTGCTCATGAACCCATCCGCATCGGTAAGTCTTGAAATACCGGAGATAGACCCACGGTCTGCGACACATGCGTGTCGTCGCCCGAGATCTTTCCAGATTGGGGTCATAATGGCGAATCGGACGATCATGCGTGAAGTTTTGCAGATTTTCGTGCGGCCTCCGCACGTCTCGTGCGGATCAGCCGAGTGGGACCCATTGCTCGGGTTTTTCAGTCTGAGGCATCCCATCAATGATGTTTTTGGGGTCGATCACCGAGTTCTCCAACATCAACGGTAAAATAAAATAAAAATAAAAGGAAATAAAATGGGTTGCATCAACAAATGTTTCAACACGACGACTTCACAGGAGGTTACCCATGATAGTACTGCTATCGCCCAAGCATGCTTAATGGAAGAGTTCTCATGAGATCTGGTGTGCTAGTGCGGTCACGCCCGCTGGAGCTTTCCCACAAATTGTGCTCATCCGGAACCATTCCGTGCCGCGATAAGGCTTCGAAATAACCGAAGTCAGAGATAGGGGTCCTGCTAGATGCACGTGCATCTCAACTGAACATCGTGCACCCCGAGGAGATCCTTAAAGATTGGGGTCATATTGGCGAATCAGATGATTATGCATAAGTTATGGCGATTTATGACACACCGGCGTGGGCCCCACGACTCATGTTTTTCAGTCTGAGGCATCCCATCGATGACATTTTCGGAGTCAATCTCTGAGTTCTACGACGTCAATGATAAGATAAAATAAAAATAAAATAAAATAAAATGGGCGACATCAATAGATTGTTCAACACGATGACTTCCCAGGAGGTCACCCATCATAATACTGCTCTCGCCCAAGCATGCTTAACCGAAGAGTTCTCATGGAATCTGGTGTGCTGGTGCGGTCACGCCCGCTGGAGATTTGCCCTAAATTGTGCTCGTGCGGAACCTATCCATGCCGTAGTTAGGCATCGAAAAAGCTAAAATCGGAGATACGGGTACAGCCAGATGAGCATGCAGCACATCTTCGCATCGTGCGCTCCACGAAGATCTTTCCGGATTGGGGTCATAATGACGAATCAGACGATCGTGCGAGAAGTTTTGGCGATTTTCATGCAACCTCCACACGAGATGCGGATCGGTCTACGGCTCATATTTTTGTCGAGGCATCCCATCGAGCGGCGTTTTGGTCGATCTTTGAGTTCTCCGGCATCAACAGTAAAATAAAATAAAAATAAAAGGAAATAAAATGGGAGGCATCAATAGACGGTTCAACACAATGACTTCCTAAGAGGTCACCCATCATAGTAATGCTCTCGCCCAAGCACGCTTAAATGAAGAGTTCTCATGGGATGCGGTGTCGGTGCTACCCGGTCCGGTCGATCGAATCTAATTCCTGCGCATCGAGATTCACTTGGGTGGAAGGCCTTCTGAAGTCGACCAACACGTAAGCAAAAGGTCGACTTCAATTCTTCTTCCTTCCTCGCACGGATCTTTCTTGATGAGGCTTGAAACTTGGCAAATCAGTCGACGGGATACATCATCGGTCGGTTGTCGAAGATCTTTTCGATTGGGGTCATAATGGCGGACGATCATGCGCGTTATGCGAGTTATGGCGATTCCGTGCGACCTCCAGGCAGACACCTGACTGGACGACTCTCTATTTTTAGTGAGGCATCCCATCGATGGCGTTTTGAGTTGATCGAGTTCTCGGCGTCAATATTAAAATAAAGTACAAATAAAGGAAATAAAATCGAGGCATCAAAAGATGGTTCAACAGCTTCCTGAGGTCACCCATCATAAATCGCTTTGCCCAGAACGCTTTGAAGACTTCTCATGTGAGCGGTGTCTTTGTGCGATTTACTTAAATTTACCGTAAATTGTGCTCATGCGGAACCCGTCCATCCCGCGGTTAGGCTTCAAAATAGCCAAAATCGGAGATCGTGTCCTTAGATACTGCCGGCAAATCGGTATTGTCGTCGCGGAGATCTTCCGGGGGGTTATAATGACGAATCAGATGATCGTGCGTGAAGTTTTGGCAATTTTTGTGTGCCCTCCATACGGATGCGCGGATCAGCCGCGTGGGCCCCACGGCTCATATTTTTCAATCCGAGCCATGCCATCGATGACGTTTTCGAAATCGATCGTCGAGTTCACCAGCGTCAACGTTAAAATAGAATAAAATAAAGTAAAATAGGGCATCAATGATGGTTCAACACGACGACTTCTAGGAGGTCACCCATCATACTCTGCACTTTCGCACGCTTAACTAAAGAGTTATCATAGGATCGGTGTCTTCTGCTGCGCGGCCGACATTTGGATATTTACCATATGCTCATGCGGAACCCGTCCATGCTGCGGTAAGGCTTTGAAATAGCCAAAATCGGAGATCTTTCCGAATTGGGGTCATAATGGAATGGAGAATCGAGCGAACGATACGCAGTTACGACGATTTCGGTCGCGGCGATCCACTCGCGGATCAATGGCGTGGAGCTTTTTTTTCAAGGCATCCCATCTATGATGTTTTTGGAGTACATCGCTGAGTTCTCCGGCATCAACGATAAAATAAAAAAAAATAAAAAAAAATAAAACGGGCGGCATCAACAAATGGTTCAACACGATGACTTTCCAGGAGGTCACCATCATGATGCTCGCCCTTACCCGCAAGCTTAACTAAAGAGTTCTCATATGATATGATGTGCTGGTGCAGTCGGCCTAATGGAGATTTGCTGCAAATTATACTCATATGGAACCCATCCGTGCCACGGTAAGGCTTCGAACTAGCCGAAATCGAAGATAAGGGTCACGACAGTTGTGCCTTTGGCCCATCTGTGCGTCATGCGCCCCGCGAACATCTTTCCAGATTGGGGTCATAATGGCGAATAGTACGATCGTGCGTGAAGTTATTGCGATTTCCGTGCAGCGTCCACACAGTATGCGGATCGATGGGCACCGACTTTTGATCAGAGGCATCCCATCTACTACATTTTTGAAGTCGATCGTCGATTTCTCTAGCATCAATGATAAAATAAAATAAAAATAAAAGGAAATAAAATGGGCGGCATCAACAGATGGTTCAATACTATGACTTCCCAGGAGGTCACCCGTCATAGTACTGCTCTTGCCCAAGCATGCTTAACTAAGGAGTTCACATGTGATCTACTGTGTTGGTGCGGTAGCGCCCACTGGAGATTTGCCGCAAATTATGCTCATGTGGAACCCATCTATGCTGCGGTAATGCTTCAAATTAGGCAAAATTGGAGATACGAGTCCCGCTAGATGCGCCTGCGACTCATCTGCGTGTCATGCGCTCACCAGAGATCTTTCCAGATTAGGGTCAAAATGGCGAATCGGATGATCGTGCCGAAGTTAGGGCGATTTCCGTATGGCCTCCGTACAAGACGTGCGGACCATCCGCGTGGGCCTCACGGCTTATGTTTTTCAGTTCGAGGCATCCCATTAACGACATTTTTGGAGTCGATCGCCAAGTTCTCCGGCATCAACGGTAAAGTAAAATAATAAAAAAAAAAAAAAATAAAGTATGCGGCATCAACAGATAGTTAAACACGACGACTTCCCAAGAGGTTACCCATCAGATATGCTTCGCGCCAAGCACACTTTGAATCGTCATGTGATTTGGTGTTGTGATGCATTTTAGCCAGAGATTTATGGAAAATTGTGCTCATATGGAACCCGTCCATGCGTCGGTAAGGCTTCGAAATAGCCGAAATCGGAGATATCGGTCCCGTCAGATGCACCTTTGGCTCATCTGCGCGTCGTACGCCCTGCGGAGATCTTTACGGATTGGGCTTATAATGGTGAATCGGATGATCGGGCGTGAAGTTATGGTGATTTCTGTGTGTCCTCCGCACGATACGCGCGGATCAGCTGCGTGGGACCCACAGCTCATTTTTTTCAGTCTGAGGAATTGCATCAATGACATTTTCAGAGCAGATTGTAGAGTTCTCCGGCGAGAATGATAAAATAAAATAAAAATAAAAAGAAATAAAATGGGCGGCATCAACAAATGGTTCAACACGACGACTTCCTAAGAGGTCACCCATCATAGTACTGCTCTCGCCGCACGCTTGAAGAGTTCTCATGTGATTTTGTATCTTTGATGCGGTCACACTTTGGAGATTTCGCGTAAATTGCTCATGAACCGTCGTGCGTGGTATGGCTTCGAAATAGCCAAAATCGGAGATACGGGTCCCGCCAGATGCGCCTTTGGATCATCCATGCGTCGTGCTCCCCGCAGAGATCTTTCTGGATTGGGCCCATAATGGCGAATCAGACGATCGTGCATGAACTTATCACAATTTTCGTGCGGCCTCCACACGAGACGCGCGGATCATCCGCGTGGGCCCCATGGCTCGTGTTTTTCAGTCCGTGGCATCCCATCGACGAAATTTTCAGAGTCGATCTCCGAGTTCTCCGGCGTCAATAGTAAAATAAAATAAAAATAAAAGGAAATAAAATGGGCGGCATCAATAGATGATTCAACACTATGACTTCCCAGGAGGTCACCCATCAAATCCTCTGCCAAACGCGCTAACTAAAGAGTTCTCATGTGATCTAATGTCTTTGGTGTGGTAGCGCCCTAGAACTTGTAGAATTGTGTTCATGCGTGAACCGTTCGTCTTTGATAAGGCTTTGAAATAGCCAAAATCAGATACGGTCCACCCATGTCGCTTTGGCTCATCGCACATCGTCGCCTGCAGATCTTTTCGGATTGGGCTCATAATAGCGAATCAGACGATCATGCGCGAAGTTATGGTGATTTCCATGCATCGTCCGCACGAGGCATGCGGATCAGCCGTGTGGGCCCCACGAATTATGTTTTTCAGTCCCAGGCATTCCATCAACAACATTTTCAAAGTCGATCTTAGAGTTTTCCGGCGTGAACGGTAAAATAAAATAAAAATAAAAATAAATAAAATGGGTGGCATCAACAGATGGTTCAACACGACGACTTCCTAATAGGTCACCCATCGCCATCGCTCTCAGCGCTTAATTGAAGAGTTCTCATGTGATCCGGTGTCTTTGGTGGGGTCCGCCCCAGATTTGCGGCAAATTGTGCTCATGGGGAACCCGTCAATGCAGCGGTAAGACTTCAAAATAGTCAAAATCGGAGATACGAGTCCCACCAAATGCGCCTTTTGCACATCTTTGCATCGTGCACCCCGCGGAGATGTTTCTTGATTGGGGTCATAATGGAGAATCAGACGATCGTGTATGAAGTTATGGCGATTTTCGTGCGGCCTTCGCACAAGATGCATGGATCAGCCGTGTGGGCCCCATGGCTCATATTTTTCAGTTTGAGGCATTCCATCAACGATATTTTCAAAGTCGATCGTAGAGTTCTCCGGCATGAACGATAAAATAAAATAAAAATAAAAATAAATAAAATGGGCATCGATGAGGTTCAACCGGCGACTTCCCAGAGGTCATCCATCATAAGATGCCCTCGCAACCTCGAAAAGTTTTCATGTAATCTGGTGTGTTGGTGTGGTGGCGCCCGCTAGAGATTTGTCACAAATTGTGCTCTTGTGGAAGTCATTTGTACCACGGTAAGACTTCGAAATAGCCGAAATCGGAGATATAGGTCTCGCCAGATGCGCCTTTGGCACATCTGCGCATCGTGCACCCCGTGGAGATCATTCCGGATTGGGGTCATAATGGTGAATCGGACGATCGTGTGCGAAGTTATGGTGATTTTCGTGCAACCTCCGCAGAAGACATGCGGACCAGTCTCGTGGGCCCCACAGCTCGTGTTTTTCAGTTCGAGGCATCCCATCTACAACATTTTTGGAGTCGATCGTCGAGTTCTCCGGCGTCAACAATGTAATAAAATAAAAATAAAAGAAAATAAAATGGGCGGCATCAATAGATTGTTCAACACGATGACTTCCCAGGAGGTCACCTATCAGAGTTATGCTCTTGCCCAAGTTCGCTTAACTGAAGAGTTCTCATGGGATCTGGTGTGCTGGTGCGCTCGAACCCGCTGGAGATTTGCCGCAAATTGTGCTCATGCGGAGCCCATATGTGTCGTGTTAAAGCTTCGACATAGTTGAAATCGGAGATAGGGGTCCCTCTAGATGCTCCTGCGGCTCATCTCCTCGTTGTACGTCCCACGGAGATCTTCTGGATTGGGGTCATAATGGCGAATCAGACGATTGTGCGTGAAGTTATGGCGATTACGTGGCCTTCGCGATATCGTGGATCGGCCGGCATGGGCTACGGCCATGTTTTCATTCAGAATCATCGATGATGATTTAAGAGTCGATCACCGAGTTCTCCGGCATCAACGATAAAATAAAATAAAAATAAAAGGAAATAAAATGGGCGGCATCAATAGATGGTTCAACACGATGACTTCTCAGGAGGTCACCCATCATAGTACTGCTCTCGCTTAAGCACACATAACTGAAGAGTTTTAATCTAATCTGATGTGCTATTGCGGTCGACCCCGCTAGAGATTTGCTGCAAATTTTGCTCATGCAGAACCCGTACGTGCCGTGGTAAGGCTTTGAAATAGCCAAAATCGGGGAATATAAGATTCCATCATGTAGAGACTTTCGGATTGGGGTCATAATGGCGAATCAGACGCTCGTTCGCGAAGTTATGATGATTTTCATGCGGCCACCATACGAGATGCGCGGATGAGCTGCGTGGGCCCCACGGCTCATGTTTTCCAGTCCGAGGCATCCCATCGACGATGGTTTCAGAGTTGATCATCGAGTTCTCTAACGGCAACAGTAAAATAAAATAAAAATAAAAGGAAATAAAATGGGTGGCATCAATAGATGGTTCAACACGATGACTTCTAAGGAGCTCATCCATCATAGTACTGCTCTCGCCCAAGCACACTTAACTGAAGAGTTCTCATGGGATATGGTGTCTTTGGTCGTCTGTGGAAATTTTAAATTGTGCTCATGCAAAACCCGTCCGTGTCGCGGTAAGGCTTCGAACTAGCCGAAATCGGTGATACGTGTCCTACCAGATGCATCTGTGGCTCATCTGCGTGTAGTGCTCTTCGCGGAGATCTTTTTGGATTGGGGTCATATTGGCAAATCGGAAGATCGTGCGTGAAGTTATGGAGATTTTTGTGCGGCCTCCACATGAGACGCGCGGATCAACCATGTGGGCCCTACGGCTCATGTTTTTCAGTCCGAGGCATCCCATCGACGACATTTTTGATGTCGATCTCCAAGTTCTCTAGCGTCAATGATAAAATAAAAAAATAAAAGGAAATAAAATGGGCGGCATCAACAGATGGTTCAACACAATGACTTCTCAAGAGGTCACCCATCATAATACTGCTCTTGCCCAAGCCCGCTGGAGATTTATCATAAATTATTCTCATGTGGAACTCATACGTGCCACGATAAGGATTCAAAATAGCTCAATACAATCCCGCATTAGATGTGCGGCTCATCTACTCGTCGAGCGCCCTGCAATGATCTTTCCAGATTGGGGTCATAATTTCGAATCGGACGATCGTGCGTGAAGTTATGTTGATTTTCGTGCAGCCTCCACATGAGGTGCGCGGATTAGCCTAGTGGGCCACATGGCTCAGGTTTTTTCATTATGAGGCATCCCATTTACAATGTTTTCAGAGTCGATCGTCGAGTTCTCCGATGTCAACGATAAAATAAAATAAAAAAAGGAAATAAAATTGGTAGCATCAATAGATGCTTCAACACGATGACTTCCCAAGAGGTCACCCATCATAGTACTGCTCTGGCCTAAGCATGCTTAACTGAAGAGTTCTCGTAGGATCTGGTGTGCTGGTGCGGTCGCGCCCACTGGAGATTTGCCATAAATTATGCTCATGTAAAACTTGTCCGTGCCACGGTAAGGCTTCAAAATAGCTGAAATCAGAGATACGGGTTCCTTCAGATGCGTCTGCAGCACATCTATATCATGCGCCCCACGGAGATCTTTCCGGATTGGGGTTATATTGGCGAATCGGAAGATCGTGCGTGAAGTTATGATGATTTTCATGTGGCCTCCACACGAGATGTGCGGATCAGCCACTTGAGCCCCACGACTCGTATTTTTCAGTCTGAGGCATCCCATCAACGATGTTTCCGGCGTCGATCTTTGAGTTCTCCAGCTTCAACGGTAAAATAAAATAAAAATAAAAGGAAATAAATTAGGTGGCATCAACAGATGGTTCAACATAGCGAAGAGTTCTCATGGGATGCGGTGTCGCGATGTGGGCCAAGATTTGCCACAAATTGTGCTCATGCGAACTCATACGTGTGTGCGAGCTTTGAAATAGCTAAAATCGGAGATACTGTCCGCCAGAGATCTTTGTGACTCATATATGCCGTGTGCACGGTGAGTCTTTCCAGATTGGGATCATAATGGTGAATCAGACAATCGTGCGTGAATATATGGTGATTTCCATGCAGCCTCCACACGTGATGCGCGGATCAGCCTAGTGGGCCACACGGCTCATGTTTTTTTAGTCCGAGGCATCCCATCTATGACATTTTTGGAGTTGATCGCCGAGTTTTCCAGTGTCAACAATAAAATAAAATAAAATTAACAGGAAATGAAATGTGCGGCATCAACAGATAGTTCAACACGATGACTTTTTAGGAGGTCACCAATCATACTGCTCTCGCCCAAGCACGCTTAACTGAAGAGTTCTCATAGGATCTGGTGTGCTGGTGCGGTAATGCCCGCTGGAGATTTGCCGCAAATTGTGCTCATGCAAAACTCGTCTGTGCCACGGTAAGGCTTCGAAATAGCCAAAATTATAGATATAGGGCCCGCTAGATGCGTCTGTAGCATATCTGCGGGTCGTGCGCCCCACGAAGATCTTTCCAGATTGGGGTTATATTGGTGAATCAGAAGATCATGCACGATGTTATGATGATTTTCGTTCGACCTCTACACGAGATGTGCGGATCAGCCATGTGGGCCCCGCTGTTTTTCAATTGAGGCATCCCATCGATGACACATTTTGAATTCGATATTGTCAACGGTAAAATAAAATAAAAATAAAAGGAAATAAATTAGGTGGCATCAATAGGTGGTTCAACATGATGACTTCCCAAGAGGTCACCCATCTTAGTATTGCTCTCGACCAAGCGCGCATAACTGAAGAGTTCTCATGGGATTTGGTGTATAGGTGCGGTCACTCCCGCTAGAGATTTAGAGCAAATTGTGCTCATCTAGAACCCGTCCATGCCGCGGTAAGGCTTTGAATAGCCAAAATCGAAGACTCGGGTCCCTTATCTTTCATCGCTCTAGCGTCATCATACGGAGATCTTTCCGGTTTGGGGTCATAATTGCGAATCAAACGATCGTGCATGAATTTATGGAGATTTGGGGTCATCGATGACATTTTGGTCGATCTCTCTGGGTGGGGTCATAATGGCGATGGATGATCGTGTCGCGGTATGGCGATTTTATGCGACCTCACATGCGAAATCGTTGATTAGTCGTTGTAGGCCCCTGACTCAAGTTTTTTTCAAGCGGAGGCATCCCATCGATGACATTTTCAAAGTCGATCACCGAGTTCTCTTGCTTTAACGGAAAGATAAAATAAATATAAAAGGAATTAAAATGGGTGGCATCAATAGATGGTTCAACACGTCAACTTCCCAGAAGGTCACCCATCATAGTACTGCTCTCGCCCAAGCTCGCTTAACTTTAGAGTTCTCATGAGATCAGGTGTGTTGGTGCGGTCGCGGATTGGGTAAATTTTGCTCATCCCGGAACCCGTCTGCGCGAATGAAAGGTCGAGAGTCTGGGTCCCCTGATCGTCGTGGGTTCATCTAAGCATCATGCGCCCCGCAGAGATCTTTCCGGATTGAGGTCATAATGGCGAATCGAACGATCGTGCGTGAAGTTATGGTGATTTCCGTGCGGCCTCCTACGAGATCAGGATCGACGCGTGGTCCCATGACTCGTGTTTTCGTGCGTATCCATCTACAACATTTTTCGAATTCGTCGGGGTTCTCCGGCAACGATAAAATAAAAATAAAAGGAAATAAAATGGGCCGCATCAACAGATGGTTCAACACGATGGCTTCCTAGGAGCTCACCCATCATAGTACTACTCTCGCCCAAGCACACTTAACTGAAGAGTTCAAATATGATCTGGTGTGTTGGTGCAGTCGCTCCCGCTGAAGATTTGCCACAAATCATGCTCTTCTGCGGAACTTTGCCGGTGGAGTAAGACTTGAAATTCGAAGATATTGTTGGGATCTGCGGCTCATCAGTGCGTCGCCCACGGAGATCTTTTCGGATTGGGGTCATAATGGCAAATCGGACGATCGTGCACGAAGTTATTAAGATTTTCATACGACCTCCACACGAGACATGCGGATCAGCCGAGTGGGCCCCACAGCTTGTGTTTTTCGCTCCGAGACATCCATCGATGACGTTTTCGGAGTCGATCGCTGAGTTCTCCCATATTTGTGTCATAATGGTGAATCGGACGATAGTTTGCAAAGTTTTAGAGATTTCCATGCGACCTCCGCACGAGTCACGTGGATCAGCCACGTGGGCCCCACGGCTTGAGTTTTTCAGACGGAGGCATCCCATCGATGATGTTTTCGGAGTCGATCACCGAGTTATCCGGCGTTAACGAAAAAATAAAATAAAAATAAAAGAAAATAAAATGGGCGGCACCAATAGATGGTTCAACACGATGATTTCCCAGGAGGTCAGCCATCATAGTATTGCTCTGCTTAAACTAGCGAAGAGTTCTCATGGGATCGGTGTGTGCGGTTGCACCCGGATTTCTTTGCAAATGGTGCTCATGTGAAACCCGTACGTGCCGCGGTAAGACTTCGAAATATCCGAAATCGGAGATACGGGTCCCGCCAGATGCCCTTACGGCTCATCTACTTGTCATGCGATCCACAGAGATCTTTTTGAATTGGGGTCATGATGGCAAATCGAACGATCGTGTGTGAAGTTATGCGAGCGCTATACTCACTTAAAAGAAGTCGCGGATATGCGTGGGCTACCGGTCGTGCTTTTAGGAAGAACAGCGACGTTTCAAGTCAATGTCAAGTTCTCCGACATCAACGGTAAAATAAAATAAAAATAATAGGCAATAAAATGGGTGGCATCAATAGATGGTTCAATACGATGACTTCCCAAGAGTTCACCCATCATAATCACTCTACAAAGCTTAAACAATTGAAGAGTTCTCATGGGTCTAGCTCAGTGCGGTCTTGCGGCGGAAATTTGCGGCAATTTGTGCTCATGCGGAACCCATACGTGCCACGGTAAGGCTTCGAAATAGCCAAAATCAGAGATATGGGTCCAGCCAGATGCACCTCCAGCACATCTGCGCGTCGTGCGCTTGACGAAGATCTTTCTGAATTGGGGTCATAGTGACAAATCAGACGATCGTGCATGAAGTTTTGGCGATTTTCATAAAGCCTCAACACGAGACCCACGGATCAGCTGAGTGGGCCCCATGGCTCGTGTTTTTTAGTCTGAGGCATCCCATTGATGACATTTTCGGAGTTGATTGTTGAGTTATCCGGCATCAATATTAAAATAAAATACAAATAAAAGGAAATAAAATGCGTGACATCAATAGATGGTTCAACATGACGACTCTCAAGAGGTCACCAATCATGGTAGTGCTCTCGCCCAAGCACGCTTAATTGAAGAGTTCTCATGGGATCTAGTGTGCTGTTGCGGACGCGTTTGTTGGAGATTTTTTGCAAATTATGCTCATACGGAACCCGTCCGTCCAGCATTAAGGCTTTGAACTAGCCAAATTCAGAGATACGTTTCCCACCAATGTGTACTGCATCTCGTCTCGGCGCCCAGATCTTTTGGTTAGGTCATAATGGCAAATTGAACGATTTTGCATGAAGTTATGGTGATTTCTGTGCGGCCTCCACATGAGATGCGTGGGTCAGTCGAGTGGGCCTAATGGCTCATGTTTTTCAATCTGAGGCATCCCATCGATGACATTTTTGAAGTCAATCTCCGAGTTCTCCGGCGTCAGCGGTAAAATAAAATAAGAATAAAATGAAATAAAATGGGCGCCATCAAGAGATGGTTCAACACGACGACTTCCTAGGAGGTCACCCATCATAGTATTCCTCTCTCAACGCTTAGCGAAGAGTTCTCATGGGATCCGGTACGGCAGTGCCATTTGGAGATTTGCGCAAATTGTGCTCATCGGGAACCGTCCATGCCGTGGTAAGGCATTGAAATAGCAAAAAGATCTTGGGTCCCTAGATGCGCTGCTCATGCGTCCCATGGAGATCTTCGAGATTGGGTCATAATGGCGAATCGGACGATCGTGCGTGAAGTTATGGTGATTTCCGTGCGGCCTCCCCACGACACGGGCGGATCAGCCGCGTTTGCCCCACGACTCCTATTTTTCAGTACGAGGCATCCCATCTATGATGTTTTCAGAGTCGATCACCGATTCTCCGGCATAAAGGATAAAATAAAATGGACGGCATCATCAGATGGTTTAACATGATGACATCTAGGAGGTCACCCATCAAAGTACTGCTCTCACCCAAGCACACTTAATTGAAGAGTTCTAATGGGATGCGGTGTCTTCTTTGCGATCACCCAGGAGATTTGTAATTGTGCTCATGCGGAACCCGTATATGCCACGATAAGGCTTCAAATAATTAGAAATCGGAGATACGATTCGACAGATGGAGGCTCATCACTGTCATGTGCCTGCAGATCTGATTTGGGTCATAATGGCAAATTGGACAATCATGCGCGAAGTTATGTTGATTTTCGTGGGGCCACTGCACGAGATGCGCGGATCAGCCACGTGGGCCCCACGGCTCGTGTTTTTCAGAACGAGGCATCCTATCTACGACATTTTTAGAGTCGATCACCGAGTTCTCCAGTGTCAATAATAAAATAAAATAAAAATAAAAGGAAATAAAATGAGCGGCATCAACAGATGGTTCAACACGGACTTCAGGAGTCATCCATCATGTAGCTCTTGCCAAGCGCTTAGCAGAAGAGTTCACATGAGATCTATGTCTGCGGTCGGCGGAGATTTGTAAATTGCTCATCGGAACCCGTCGGTCGGCGATAATTGCTATCAGGGTCCCAGATGCTCATCGACTAATCTGCGTCATCGTCCGAATCTTCCGGATTGGGGTCATAATGGCAAACCGGATGATGGTGCTCGAAGTTATGGCGATTTTTGTGCGGCCTCCATACGAGACCCGCAGATCAGCTGAGTGGGCCCCATGGCTCATATTTTTCAGTCCGAGACGCCCCATCGATGACATTTTTAGAGTTGATCGTCGAGTTCTCCGGCGTCAACATTAAAATAAAATACAAATAAAAGGAAATAAAATGTGCGGCATCAATAGATGGTTCAACACGACGACTTCCCAAGAGGTCACCCATCATAATACTGCTCTCACCTAAGCACGCTTAACTTAAGAGTTCTCATGGGATTTGGTGTGTTGGTGCGGTCGCGCTCGTTGGAGATTTTCCGTAAATTGTACTCATGCAGAACCCGTCCGTACCGCAGTAAGCCTTTGAACTAGTCAAAATTGAAATGTCTGTTAGATGTATGTAGATGTGCATTAAATGACCACCCAGAGATCTTTCTGGATTGGGGTTATAATGGCCAATCACACGATCGTGCATGATATTTTGGCGATTTTCGTGTGGCCTCCGGACGAGACGCGTAGATCAGTCGTGTGGACCCCACGGCGCGTCGTGCTCCCCACGGAGATCTTTCCGTATTGGGGTCATAATGGCAAATCGGATAATCGTGCGTGAAGTTATGGTGATTTCCATGCGGCCTCCCAATGAAACGCGTGGATCAGCGTGGGGAATAACGCTCGTGTTTTTCTATCGAGCATCCCATCTGCGTTTTGAGTCGATCGCGAGTTCTCAGTCGCGATAAAATAAAATAAAAATAAAATAAAATAAAATGGGCGACATCAATAGATGTTTCAACTAGATGACTTCCCAGGAGGTCACCGATCATAGTCTTGCTCGCCGCTTCAGCGAAGAAGTTCTCGCGGGATGCTGACGTTGGTCCTTTCTAGAATTTCACAAATTGTGCTTATCCGGAACCCGTACTTGCCGCGGTAAGGCTTCGAAATAAACAAAATCAAAGATACGGGTCCCTCCAAATGCACCTGCGGCTCATCAGCTTGTCGTGCGCTCCGTGGAGATCTTTCTGAATTGGTGTCATAATGGCGAATCGGACGATCATGCGCAAAGTTATGGCGATTTTCGTGTAGCCTCCACACGAGATATGCGGATCAGCCTAGTGGTCCCCACGACTCGTGTTTTTCAATTCGAGGCATCCCATCGATGATGTTTTTTTTGGTCGATCGTCGGTTCTCCAGTCAGCGTCAAAATAAAATACAAATAAAGGAAATGAAATGGGCGTCATCAAGATGGTTTCAACACGGCGACCTCAGGAGGTAAGCCCATCATAATCTTCTCGACCAAGCATGTTTGGCGAAGAGTTCTCACGGGATGCGGTGTCTTGCGGTGTAGTGCGGGTTGGAGATTTTACGCAATTTGTGCTCATTCGAGAACCCGCGTGCCGGAACTAGCCGAAATCGATCACGTGACTCTTAGATGAGCTTGTGGCTCATCCCATCGTGAACGGCGAGATCTTTCAGTTGGGGTAATAATATGATCGGATGATCATGCATGAAGTTATGGCAATTTTCGTGTGGCCTCCACATGAGATCTTGGATCAAACCAAGGCCCCGACTTCGTGTTTTTGTCACGAGGCATCAATCCATGACATTTTCGGAGTCGATCTCCGAGTTCTCTGGCGTCAATGGTAAAATAAAATAAAATTAAAAGGAAATAAAATGGGAGGCATCAACAGATGGTTCAACACGACGACTTCCCAGAAGGTCACCCATCATAGTGCCATCAATCGCCCAGCTTAGCGAAGAGTTCTCATGGATGCGATGTCTTTGCGGTCGCATTAGAGAATTTGCCGTAAATTGTGCTCATTCAGAACCCGTCTGTGCCACAGTAAGGATTCAAAATAGCCAAAATCGAGAGGTCTGGGCCATAGGCGCTCCTCATCTAGATGTCTCAGATCTTTCGAAATGGTGTCATAATGGCGATCAGGCGATGGTCGCAAGTTATGGTATTATTTTCTTGCGAGATCTGGATGCCGCGTGGGCCCCACGGCTCGTGTTTTTCAATTTGAGGCATCCCATCAATGACTTTTTCGGAGTCGATCGCCGAGTTCTCCGGCATCAACTTTAAAAAAATATAAATATTAAAGGAAATAAAATGGGCGGCATCAACAGATGTTTCAACACGATGACTTCCCATAAGGTCGCCTATCATAGTACTGCTCTTGCCCAAGCATGCTTAACTGATGAGTTCTCATGGGATCTGGTGTGCTGGTGCGATCGCCCCCGTTGGAGATTTTCCACAAATTGTGCTCATCGGTCGTCGTCAAAAGGCTTCAAATAAGCGAAATATATATGTCATGAGATCTCGAGGCTCATCTACGCGTCGTGTGCCCTGAAAAGATCTTTCCGGATTGGGTCATAATGGCGAATCAGACGATCGTGAATGAAATTATGGCGCCTCAACACCGCAGGCATGGATCACGTGGATGATGTGTTTTCGGTCAGGCATCCATCTACAACATTTTGGAACGATGTAGTACACTAGCGTCAATGATAAAATAAAATAAAGATAAAAGGAAATAAAATGAGTTGCATTAAAAGATGGTTCAATACGATGACTTCCCAAGGTCACCATCATGCTCTCTCGCTTAATGCGAATAGTTGTCATGGAATCTAGTGTGTTGGTGCGGTCACGCCCGCTGGAGATTTACCACAAATTGTGCTCATGTGAAACGACATCTTGCATGATAAAAGCTTGAAATAGGCTGAAATCGGAGATGGGTCCCGCCGGGTCTACTCATCTCTCGATCTCCACGAGATCTTGCCAGATTGGGGTCATAATGGCGAATCAGACAATCATGCTCAAAGTTATGTTGATTTTCGTGCGGCCTCTGCACGAGATGCACAGATCTACCGCGTAGGCCCCACGGGTTGTGTTTTTCAGTTTGAGGCATCCTATCGATGACATTTTCGGAGTCGATCGTCGAGTTCTCCGGCGTCAACGATAAAAGAAAATAAAAATAAAAGGAAATTAAATGAGCGACATCAATAGATGGTTCAACGCGATGACTTCCGGAGGTCAGCTTAACTAAAGAGTTCTCTTATGATGATGCGGTGTGTGCTGCGGAGATTTCGCAAATTGTGCTCATGCGGAACCGATACATGCCTTGTAAGGCTTCGAAATAGCCAAAATTGGAGATATGAGTCCCGCTAGATCCACCTTTAGCACATCTGTGCGTTGTGCGCCCGATGGAGATCATTCCGGATTGGGGTCATAATTATGAATCAGACGATCATGCGTGAAGTTATGGCAATTCACGTGCGGCCTCGACCCCAGCACAAATTAATCACGTGGGCCCCACGGCTCGTGGTTTTCAGTTCGAGGCATCCCATCTATAACATTTTTGGAGTTGATCACCGAGTTCTCCGGCATCAACGATAAAATAAAATAAAAATAAAAGGAAATAAAATGGCATCAGCGGATGGTTCAACGATGACTTCGGAGGTCACCATCAATCTTGCTCTTCTTGCGGCAATTGAAGAGTTCTCATAGGATATAGTGTGAGTGCGGTCACTCCCAGACTTTACGTAATTATGCTTGTGTGGAACCCGACTAGCTGCGGTAAGGCTTGACTAGCCAAAATTGGAGATCGTGCCCTACCGGATCGCTGACTCATTTGTCGTGTCGCCGCTTGGAGATCTTTCAGTTGGGGTGTAATGGCGAATCATATGATCGTGCGCAAAGTTATGGCGATTTCCGTGTGGCCTCCACACAAGATGCGCAGATCAGTTGAGTGGGCCCCACGGGTCATGTTTTTCAGTCTGAGGCATCCCATCTACAACATTTTCGGAGTTGATCTCTGAGTTCTAAATCGTCAATGGTAAAATAAAATAAAAAAGGAGGTAAAATGGGAAGCATCAACATATGGTTCAAGCACGCTTAACTGGAGTTCTCAAGTGATCTGGTGTGACGTTGCGTTGGCCCCCACTGGAGATTTGCTGCAAATTATGCTCATGTGGAACCCATCCGTGCCGCGGTAAGGCTACAAAATACAGGTCCCGCCAGATGCACCTTTGGCCTATCTTTGTATCGTGTGGCCCATGGAGAACTTTTCGGGTTGGGGTCATAATGGCGAATCAGACGATCGTGCGCAAAGTTATAGTGATTTCTGTGCGGCCTCCACAGAGATCAGCTTGATGGGCGACTCATGTTTTTTAGTCTGAGGCATCCCATCGATGACATTTTCGGAGTTGATCGCCGAGTTCTCCGAGGTCAATGTTAAAATAAAATATAAATAAAAGGAAATAAAATGCGCGACATCAACAGATGGTTCAACACGATGACTTCACGGTCACCCATCATGCTCTCATCAAGCTTCGCTTAGCGAAGAGTTTTTATGAGATTTGTTGTGCTGGTGCGGTCGCGCCCGCTGGAGAATTTCCAGAAGTTGTTCTCATGCGGAACCCATACGTGCCGCAGTAATTCTTTGAAATAGCCAAAGTAGGAGATACGAGTCTCGCCAGATGCGCCTCCGACTCATATGCTCATTGTGCGCCCTGCCGAGATCTTTCCGGATTGGGGTCATAATGGCGAATCAGACGATCGTGCATAAAGTTATGGCTATTTTCGGGCAGCCTCCACATGAGACGCGCAGATCAGCTTAGTGGGACACACGGCTCATGTTTTTCAATCCGAGGCATTCCACCTACGAAGTTTTCGCAGTTGATCGTCGAGTTCTCCAACATCAACGATAAAATAAAATAAAATTAACAGGAAATAAAATGGGCGGCATCAACAGATGGTTCAACACGATGACTTCCCAAGAGGTCACCCATCAAAGTACTGCTCTCGTCCAAGCATGCTTAATTGAAGAGTTCTCATAAGATCTGGTGTGCTGGTGCGATCACACCCACTGGAGATTTGCCGCAAATTATGTTCATGTAGAACTTCGTTAGGTGCCCGCGGTAAAGCTTTGAAATAGCGAAATCAGAATCTGAGTCTATTGATGCAACACCTCTACATCATGCGCCCCACAGAGTTCTTTCCGGATTGGGGTCATATTGGCAAATCGAGAAGATGCGGTGTCTTTGTGCGGTCACCCATAAGAATTACCGTGTGCTCATGTGGAACCCATATGCGGTAAGGCTTAGCTTGAAATAGATATGGGTCTCGCCAGATTCGCCTGTGACTCATCTGCGTGTCATGCACCCCGCCGAGATCTTTCTGGATTAGGGTCATAATTGCAAATCAGATGATCGTGCGTGAAGATATGGTGATTTTCGTGCGAGCTCCACATGAGATGCGCGGATCAGCCTTGTGGGCCCCATGGCTCCTATTTTTCAGTCCAAGGCATCCCATCGATGATATTTTTGGAGTCGATCGCCGAGTTCTCCAGCACCAACGTTAAAATAAAATATAAATAAAATGAAATAAATATGCACGGCATCAACAGATGGTTCAACATGACGACTTCCCAGGAGGTAACCCATCATAGTATTGCTCTTTCCCAAGCATGCTTAATTGAAGGGTTCTCATGGGATCTTGTGTGCAGGTGCGGCTGGGCCCGCTAGAGCTTTGCCGCAAATTGTGCCCATCTGAAACCCATCCATGCCGAAATAAGGCTTTGAAGAAACTGAAATAGAAGATATGAGACCCTCCAGATGCACCTGGGGCCCATCTACGCGTCGTCCGCCCCGCGGAGATCTTTCTGGATTGGGATCATAATGGCAAATCGAATGATTATGCATAAAGTTATAGTGATTTTTTAGTGCGGCCTCCACTTACGAAAGCCATTAGCGATGACTCATGACTCATAATTTTGTCAGGCATCTCGACGACAAGTTAATTTCTGAGTTCTCCGACGTCAACAGTAAAATAAAATAAAAATGAAAGGAAATAAAATGGGCGGCATCAACAGATGGTTCAAGACGTCGACTTCCCAAAAGGTCACCCATCATAGTACTGCTTTCACCCAAGCACGCTTTACTGAAGAGTTCCCATGTGATCTAGTGGGGGCATGCGATGCGAAGATTTTGCCGAATTGTGCTCATGCGGAACGTATACTGCTTGTAAGGCTTCAGTCGTCAAAAGCGGGTCCCGGATCGCTTCTTTTATCTGCGCGTCATCGCTCATGAAGATCTTTCTAGATTGGGGTCATAATGGCGAATGATGCGATGTATGAACTTATTCCGTCACTCGATGCGAGATCACGCGGATCATCAGCGTGGGTGCCGCACTCGTGTGCGAGGCATCCAATTGATGACATTTTCGGAGTCGATCACCGAGTTCTCTGGCGTCAACGGTAAAATAAAATAAAAGTAAAAGGAAATAAAATGGGGCATCATCGGATGGTTCAACGACGACTTCCGGAGATCACCCATCAAAATCTCGCCCAAAGCGCTTAAGCGAAAAGAGTTCTCATAGGATCACGGTGTCTTTGGTCGCTTCGAGATTTATCACAATTGTGCTCATCCAGAAACCGTCCCTACCGCAGTAAGACAACGAAATAGCTGAAATCGAATCTGGTTACTAGATGGGCTGCGTCACATCTAGTCATGCGCCCAGTGGAGATCTTTCGGTTGGGGTCATAATGGCGAATCGGACGATGCGTGAAGTTATTTATTTGCATCCTCACTTACGAGATCGCGGATCAGCCCAGGCCCCATGGCTCGTGTTTTTTAGTGTGAGGCATCCCATCGATGACATTTTCGGAGTCGATCTCCGAGTTTTGCGGCGTTAATGATAAAATAAAATAAAAATAAAAGGAAATAAAATGTGCGGCATCAATAGATGGTTCAACACGATGACTTCCCAGGAGGTCACCCATCATAATCTTTACTCTCACCAGCTTAGCTGCGAGTTCTCTTGGGATCGGTGTCCTTGGCGGTCGCCGCTAAGATTTGCCGCAATTGTGCTCATACGAACGTCCGTCTTTGCGATAAGGCTTAGAAATAGCCGATATCAAAGATACAGGTCTCACTATATGCGCCTGTGGAGCATCTGCATGTCGTACGCCTTGCGGAGATCTTTCCGGATTGGGGTCATAATGGCGAATCAGACGATCGTGCCTGAAGTTATTGCGATTTATGTGCAGCCTTTGCACGAGACATGCGGATCAACCTCGTCATCCCCACAGCTCATATTTTTCAGTCTGAGGCATCCCATCGATGACGTTTTCAGAGTTGATTTCTGAGTTCTCCTACGGCAATGGTAAAATAAAATAAAAATAAAAGGAAATAAAATGGGCGGCATCAACAGATGCTTCAACACGACGACTTCTTAGGAGGTCACCCATCATAGTACTGCTCTCGCACAAGCACGCTTAACTGAAGAGTTCTCATGTGATATGGTGTGCTGGTGTGCTAGCCCTCGCTGGGGATTTGCATCAAATTGTGCTTATGCGGAACCCATCCGTGCCACAATAAGGCTTCGAAATAGCCAAAATCGAGATCTGTCCCGCCAGATCGCGTTTGGCTTTTACCGTTTTATGCGAGATCTCTTTTTTGGTTGGGGTCATAATCACGAATCGGACGATCGTGAGCGAAGTTATGGCTATTTCAGTGCGGCCTCCACACGAGATGCGTGGATCAGCCACGTTGGCAATACATCTCATATTTTTCAATCCGAGGCATCCCATCGATGGAGTTTTCGGAGTCAATTTCTGAGTTCTCCAGTGACAACGGTAAAATAAAATAAAATAAAATGGGCAGCATCAACAGACGGTTCAACACAACGATTTCCAAGGAGGTCACCCATCATAGTATTGCTCCCACCCAAGCACGCTTAATTGAAGAGCTCTTATAGGATCACGGTGTCTTTGTGCGCACCGGAGATTTGTCACAAATTATGCTCATGTGGAACGTCAGGTGCATGATGCTTGAACTAGCGAGAGATACGGGTCACGCCCGGATCGCTGCGGCATCTAGCGTATGCGCCTTGGAGAAATTTCTTTATTGGGATCATAATGGCAAATTGGACGATCGTGCACGAAGTTATTGTGATTTCCGTGTAGCCTCTACATGAGATGCGCAGATCAACCGTGTGGGCCCGACGGCTCATATTTTTCAGTCTCAGGCATCCCATCAATGATCTTTTTGAAGTCAATTGCTGAGTTCTCCGGCGTCAATGGTAAAATAAAAGGAAATAAAATGGGCGGCATCAACAGATGGTTCAAGACGACGACTTCCCAGGAGGTCACCCATCATAAATCTTGCTCGCACGCTTAATTGAAGAGTTCTCATTTGATCGGTGGGGCGCGCGGCCGCTGGAGATTTGCAACAAATTGTGCTCTTGCGGAACCCATCTGTGCCACAGTAAGGCTTTGAACTAGGCAGCGGAGATGGTCCAACCGGATCGCTTCGCACATCGCGTCGTCGCCCGGAGATCATTCTGGAATGGGGTCATATTGGTGAATCGGACGATCGTGCACGAACTTATAGTGATTTCCGGGAGGCCTCCCAAAGCGGCGGTCGGCCGTATGGGCCCCCCCGACTCATGTTTTCAATGCATGGCATCCCATCGACAACATTTTCGGAGTTGATCTCCGAGTTATGTGGCTTCAACAGTAAAATAAAATAAAAATAAAATGAAATAAAATGCGTGTCATCAATAGATGGTTCAACACGACGACTTCCTAGGAGGTCGCTCATCATAGTACAGCTCTCGCCCAAGCACGCTTAAGTGAAGAGTTCTCATGGGATGTTGTCTGAGCGATCACTGCAGATTTGTCACAAATTGTGCTCATACCCATCCGTTACCCAGGCTTAGAAATAGCCAAAATCGAGAATCGTCCCGTAGCACGGACCTCATCATGTCGTAAGCCTCGCGGAGATCTTTCCTTATTAGGGTTATAATGTCGAATCGGATGATTGTGCATGATGTTATGGCGATTTTCATGCGGCCTTCGCCGCGGATCATCCCGTGGCCCTGACTCTTGTTTTTCAGTCAAGGCATCCCATCGACGATGTTTTGAGACCATTTCGAGTTCTCTCGTGTGTAAAATAAAATAAAAATAAAAGAAATAAAATGGGCGATCAATGATGCTTCAACATGATGACATCTCGAGGTCACCCATCTTGCTCCAAAAGCAGCGAAGAGTTCTCATGTGATTTGGTGTGCTGGTGCGGTCGCCCCCGTTGGAGATTTATAGCAAATTGCGCTTATGCGGAACCCGTCCGTGCCATGGTAAGGCTTCGAAATAGCCATAGTCAAAGATACGGGTCCGGCCAGATGCACGTTTGGCTCCTCTGCACGTCGTGCGCCCCGCGGAGATCTTTTTGGATTGGGGTCATAATCAAGAATCGGACGATCGTGCGTGAAGTTATGGAAATTTCAGTGCGACCTCCACACGAGATACGCAAATCAGCTGCGTTGGCACTACGACTCGTGTTTTTCAGTCCGAGGCATCCCATCGACAACGTTTTCAGAGTCGATTTCCGAGTTCTCTGTCGTCAACGGTAAAATAAAATAAAATAAAATAAAATAAAATAAAATAAAATGGGCGGCATCAACAGATTGTTCAACACGACGACTTCCCAGGAGGTCACCCATCATAGTATTGCTCTCACCCAAGCACGCTTAATTGAAGAGTTCTCATAGGATCTGGTGTGCTGGTGCGGCCGCGCCTCTAGAGATTTTCCGTAAATTATGCTCATGCGAAACCCTTTCGTGAGCGGTAAGGTTTGAACTAGAATTAGAGATCTGGTCCGCTAGATCGCTGCGTTACATCGTGCATCATCGCCCATGAGATCTTTCTGGATTGGGATCATAATGGCGAATCAGACGATCGTCCACGAAGTTATGGTGATTTTCGTGCGGCTTCCGAACGAGACGCGCGGACCAACTACATGGGCCCGATGACTCGTGATTTTCAACTCGAGCCATCTCATCGATGACATTTTCGGAGTCCATTTCTGAGTTCTCTGGCGTCAACGATAAAATAAAATAAAAAATAAAAGAAAATAAAATGGGCGGCATCAACAGACTGTTCAACACGACTACTTCCCAGGAGGTCACCGATCATAGTATTGTTGTCACCCAAGCACGCTTAATTGAAGAGTTCTCATAGGATCACGTGTCTTTGTGCGGCTGGAGATTTTCTGCAAATTATGCTCATGCAAAACCCGTCCGTCGTAGAGGTTTCAACTAGCGAAATTAGAGATACGCTTTTGCATCGTGCATCGCGCGGAGATCTTTCTGGATTGGAATCATAATGGCGAATCAGATGATCGTCCACGAAGTTATGGTGATTTCCGTGAGGCTTCCGCACGAGATGCGCGGAGAAACTATGTGGGCCCGACGTGATTTTCGGAGAACCATCTCGATGATGGCGTTTTGAGTCCATTTTCGAGTTCTCCAACGTCAACGATAAAATAAAATAAAAATAAAAGGAAATAAATTGGGCAGCATCAACATATGGTTCAAGACGATAACTTCCAAAGAGGTCACTCATCATAATCTTGCCCACGCGTTTAGCGAAGAGTTCTCATGTGATCGGTGGGGCAGTGCGGTCGCTGGGAGATTTGCGGAATTGTGCTCTTGTGGAACCCGTCGTACCAAGAAGACTTTGAAACCAAAACAAATACGAGTCCAACCGGTCTCTGCGCACATGCGCATCTGCGCCCGCGAGATCTTTGGATTGGGATCATAATGGCGAATCGGACAATGGGTGCGAACTTATGGTGATTTGCCTCGATGACTTGTGGATAGGCGTGGGCCCCGACTCGTGTTTATCAGTGCGAGGCATCCCATCGATGATGTTATCGGGGTCGATCTTCAAGTTCTTTGGCGTCAACTGTAAAATAAAATAAAATTAAAAGGAAATAAAATGGGCGACATCAATAGATGGTTCAACACGATGACTTCCGAGGAGGTCACTCATCATAATCTTGCTCGTCTAAGCAGCGCGAAGAGTTCTCATGGGATCTTGTCGGCGGTCGCGCCCGCTAGAGATTTGCCGCAAATTGTGTTCATCTTGAACCCGTCTGTGCCGTGATAAGGTTTATAAAAAGCCGAAATGGGAGAAACAGGTCCAGCTAGATGCGTCTTGCGTAGATCTTTCCGGATTGGGATCATAATGGCGAATCGGACGATCATGCGCGACGTTACGATGATTTTCGTGCGGCCTTCTCATGAGACGTGCGGATCAGCCGCGTGGGCCCCAGGACTCTTGTTTTTCAGTCCATGGCATCCCATCGACGATGTTTTCGGAGTCGATCACTGAGTTCTGTAGCATCATCGGTAAAATAAAATAAAAATAGGAAATAAAATTGGCGACATCAACATATGGTTCAATGTGATGACTTCCTAGAAGGTCACCCATCATAGTACTGCTCTCTCCCAAGCACGCTTAGCTGAAGAGTTCTCATGGGATCTGTTGTGCTGGTGCGGTCGCGTCCGCTGGAGATTTGTCACAAATTATGCTCATGCGGAACTCGTCCGTGCCGTGGTAAGGCTTTGAAATAGCCAAAATCGAGAGGAGCGTCCCCTAGATGCACTGCGGCACATCTTATGTCGCGACCCTTCGAGGAGGTCACCAATCATGATCGCTCTCAAGTTTTCTTAACAATAGTTCTCATGAGATCCGTGTGCTCGTGGTCACTCCGGAGATTTGCATAAATTGTGCTCATGGAACCCGTGCTTACAGGCTTTAAAATAGCCGGTCGGAGATATAGTACCGGATGCCCTGCGCTCATCCTCGTCATGCCCCATAGTTCTTCCGGATTGGGATCATAATTGCAATTCAGAAGATCGTTCATGAAGTTATAGCGATTTCCATGCGGCCTCCACACAAGACGGGCTTATCAGCCGCGTGGGCCCCATGGGTCGTGATTGTCAGTCCGGGTTCTGTGACGTCAATGTTAAAATAAAATACAAATAAAAGAAAATAAAATGGGCGGCATCAATAGATGGCTCAACATGACGACTTCCTAGGAGGTCACCCATCATAGTACTGCTCTCGCCTAAGCATGCTTAACTGAAGAGTTCTCATGGGATTTGGTGTGCAGGTGCGGTCACGCCCACTGGAGCTTTTCCATAAATTGTGCTCATGTGAAACTTGTCTGTGCCTCGATAAGGCTTTGAAAAAGCTAAAATCGAGATACGGGTCCCGCCAGATGCACATGCGGCTCATCTCGTCATGCGACCCTTGATATCTTCCGGATTGAGGTCATAATGGCGAATCGGACGATCGTGGCGAGTTATGGCGATTTTCATTCGACGCATGAGATATGGTCGGCGGCGTGTGACCTCATATTTCGATGCATTCCATCAACAACATTTTCAGAGTCAATTGACGAGTTCTCCAACAGAAATGGTAAAATAAAATAAAAATAAAAGGAAATAAAATGGGAGGCATCAATAGATGGTTCAACACGATAACTTTCAAAGAGATCACCCATCATAGTACGGCTCTTGCCCAAGCACGCTTGACTGAAGATTTCTCATATGATCTAGTGCACTGGTACGATCGCGTCCGCTGGAGATTTGTTATAAATTGTGCTCATGTGAACCCGTCTATGCCGCGGTAAGGCTTCAAAATAGCTGAAATGGAATCTGAGTCACGCGATGCACCTTTGCACATTTACGTGCGTCACGGAGATATTTTTGGATTGGGGTCATAATGGCGAATCGGACGATCGTGCGCGAAGTTATGGTGATTTACGTGTGGCCTCAACACGAGGGCGTCGATCGGCCGCGTAGGCCACGTGTTTTTTTGAGCATCCCATATGCGCGTTTGAGTCGATCACCAAGTTCTCCGGCGTCAACAATAAAATAAAATAAAAATAAAAAGAAATAAAATGCGCGGCATCAATAGATGGTTCAACACAACGACTTCCCAGGAGTTCACCCATCATATCTTGCTCGGCAGCATGCTTAACGAAGAGTTTTCATAGGATCGGTGTAGTGGTGTGGCTCCGGAGATTCCACAAATTGTGCTCATCGTAACCCGTGCTGGTAAGGCTTGAACTCAGCGAATCGTGAGATGCACTTGGCTCATCTGGCATGCGTCGTCCCCGGAGATCTTTCTAGGTTAGGATCATAATGGTGAATCGGACGATCGTGTGCGAAGTTATGGCGATTTCCATGTTGCCTCCACATGAGATGCGCGTTAGGTGAGCCCAGCGGCTCGTTTTGATCATCCCATCGATGATGTTTTGTTGATCTCCATTCTCGGCGTCCATAAATAAAATTAAATGGTAATAAAATGGTTGGCATCAATAGATGGTTCAACACGACGACTTCCCAAGAGGTCACCCATCATAGTACTGTTGTCGCTCAAGCAAGCTTAACTAAAGAGTTCTCATGTGATGCTTTGAGTGCGGTCGCCCGTTGGTAATTTAATTTGCTCATATCGGAACCCTTCTGAAATTTGAAATAGAAATGAGAATCAGATCCCGATGTCGCTTGTGCTCATTTTTTCATGTGCCCTGGAGATCTTTCGATTAGGGTCATAATGGCGAATCGGAATAATCATGTGGAAGTTTGGCTTTCCTTGCGACTCGCGAAAGCGTGAATGGCCCCATGGCTCATTTTTTTCGAGGCATCCATTAAAGACATTTTAGTCGATCTCGAGTTCTCTCGATGGTAAAATTAAATAAAAATAAAAGGAAATAAAATGGGTGGCATCAATATATGGTTCAACACGATGAGGTCACCCATCATAGTACTGCTCTCACCCAAGCACGCACAACTGAAGAGTTCTCTTGGGATCTGTTGTCTTTGGTGTGGTTTCAATGGAGATTTGCATAAATTGCTCATGTGGAACTCGTTCGTGAGCTTTGAAATAGAAATCAAAGATACGGTCCCATAGATGCTTTGTCCTTTTAGGAGTAGTGTGCCCCGCAGAGATCTTTCTAGATTGTCGTCATAATGGTGAATCAAATGATCATGTGTGAAGTTATGGAGATTTTCGTGCAGCCCCCACACGAGATGAGCGAATCAGCCACGTGGGCCCCACGACTCATGTTTTTCAGTCCAAGGCATCCCATCGACAATATTTTCGAAGTCAATCTCTGAGTTCTGCAACATCAATGGTAAAATAAAATAAAATGGGTGGCATCATATGGTTCAACACGATGACTTCCATAGAGGTCACCCATCAGAGCTCAATGCTTAAATGAAAAGTTCTCATGGGATGCGGTGTCTGGGCGTCCACTGGAGATTTTCAAATTGTGCTTATCTAACCCGTCGTCTTTGCGGTAAGGCTTCAAAATATGTCAGTCCATTCTCCTTTTACATCTGCATCGAGAGATCTTTCCAATTTGGGGTCATAATGGCGGATCATGCAAGTTATGGTGATTTTCATGCGGCCTCCACACGAGATGCGCGGATCAACCATGTGGGCCCCACGACTCGTGTTTTTCAGTCTGAGGTATCCCATCTACGATGTTTTTTTTCGATGCGATACTCCAGCATCAATGGTAAAATAAAATAACATAAAAGAAAATAAAATGGGACATCAATAGATTGTTCAACACGATGACTTCCGAGGATCTCATTCGCCCGCTTATTGAAAAGTTCTCATGGATCGTGTCTGGTGTGCCCTCTAGAGCCGCAAGTTATGCTCATGTGATACCCTTTTAAATACTTAGCATCCCAATGGTACTCAGAAATAGGTCGCCGGATATGCGGCTCATCACACAACATCCTTCAGATCTTTCATTGGGGTCATAATGGCGAATCGGACGATCGTCGTGTTATGGCGATTTTCAGTGCCTCCACGAGATCGTGGATCGAGTGTCCCAGATCGTGTTTTTTAGTCAGCATCCCATCGATGACATTTTGAGTCAACCAGTTCTCCCATGGTAAAATAAAATAAAAATAAAGGAAATAAAATGGGTGGCATCAGATCATCCAACACTGACTTCAGGAGGTCACATCATAGTCTTGCTCTCGCCAAACGCTTAGCGAAGAGTTCTCATGGGATGTGTCTTGATGCGGTCAAGATTTATTGCAGAAATTGCTCATCCGAAACCTATCCTTGGTAAGGCTTCAAAATAGCCAAAATCGAGATACGGGTTCCGGATCCACTTTGGCTCTGCGTCGTGTACCCGAAGATCTTTTTGATTTGGGTCATAATGGAGAATCGATAATGTGTGAAGTTAAGGCAATTTTTGTGACGCATGAGTCGGATGGATAATGGGCCCCACTCATGTTTTCAATTGAGGCATTCCATGGCAACTTTTTGAGATCTCAGTTCTCAAAATAAAATAAAATAAAATAGATGGAAATAAAACATCAGATGGTTCAACACGATGAGTTCCCGGGAGGTCACCCATCATAGTACTACTCATAAGCATGCTTAGTGAAGAGTTCTCATGGGATCGGTGTCTTGGTGTTTGGAGATTTTCAAATTATGCTAATCTAGAACCCTTCCGTGCCGTGATAAGGATTCAAAATAGCCAAAATTTGAGATCTGAGTCGCCGGATGCTGGCTCATCGTATGAGCGAAGATCTTTAGTTGGGATCATAATGGCGAATCGGAAGATCGTGCGATTAGTTATCGATTTTTGCGCCTCCGCACGAGATGCGCGGATCAACTGCATGGGCCCCATGTCTCGTGTTTTCAATCCGAGGCATCCCATCTACGACATTTTCATAGTTGATCACTGAGTTCTCCCTCGTTATTGATAAAATAAAATAAAAATAAAAGAAAATAAAATGGGCGGCATCAGCAGATGGTTCAACATGACGACTTCGTCATAGTACTATTCGCCCAAGCATGCTTGGCGAAGAGTTCTCATGACTTGGTGTCGCGTCGAGCCGCTAGAGATTTGCCGAATTCTACTTTTTGTGGAACCCATCCGATAAGGCTTTAAAATATGAAATCGAAGATGGAGTCCCATAGATGCACTTTGGCACATGCGTCGTCATGAGATCTTCTTGGGGTCATAATGGTGAATCAGACGATAATGCGTGAAGTTATGGCGAATTTCGTGCGGCCTCCACATGAGATGGATGGCCTTTGAGCCCCAAGGCTCATTTTTTTAATATCCCATCTACACGTTTTGAGTTGATCGCCGAGTTCTCTCAATGGTAAAATAAAATAAAAGAAAAAAAGAAATAAAAATCATAGATGGTTCAACACGATGACTTCCCAAGAGGTCACCCATCATATTACTGCTCTCGCCCAAACACACTTAGCTGAAAAGTTCTCATGGGATCTGATGAGCTAGTGCGGTGGTGCCAGCTAGAGATTTGCCATAAATTGAGCTCATCCGGAACTCGTCTTTGCCATGATAAGGCTTGAAGCAAATCGGAATCTGGTCCCGGATGCATTTCGGCATCATCGTGTGCCCTGTGGAGATCTTTCCGGATTGGGATCATAATGGCGAATTGGAAGTTTATGCACGAAGTTATGGCGATTTCCGTGCGGCCCACGAGGCAGCGTGGATCGCTGGTAGGCTCCATGACTTGTGTTTTTTCGTCGAGGCTTCCCATCAGATGTTTTGAGTCGATCGAGTTCTCGTGTCAACGGTAAAATAAAATAAAATAAAAGGAAATAAAATTGGCGGCATCAATAGATGGTTCAACATGATGACTTCCAGGAGGTCACCCATCATAGTACTGCTCTCACCCAAGCACGCTAAAGAGTTCTATTGTCATGCGGTGCTCATCTTTGGAGATTTGCCAAATTGTCATGCGGAACCCTTCCATGCCGATAAGGCTTGAAATAGCCGTCGGAGAATCTGGTCCGCTAGATGTGCGGTGCATCTACGCATTGTGCACCCTGCAGAGATCTTTCTGGATTGGGGTCATAATGGCGAATCGGACGATCATGCACGAAGTTGTGGCGATTTCCTTGCGGGCTCCGCACGAGACGCGCGGATCATATGTTTTTCAGTCCGAGGCATCCCATCTACGACTTTTCGGAGTCGATCGTCAAGTTTTCTGGCATCAACGGCAAAATAAAATAAAAATAAAAGAAAATAAAATCTACGATTTCGACAGATGGTTCAACACGATGACTTCCAGGTCACCATCATAAATACTTACCTCGCCAAGCATGCTAAAGAGTTCTCTCATGTGATCTGGTGTCTTGTGCGATCATGTCCGGAGATTTGCCACAAATTGTGCTCATCGGAACCTCGTCCGGTAAGGCTTCAAATAAAATCGAAGATAAGGGTCCCGCCAAATGCGCCTTTGGCACATGTACATGTCATGCACCCCACAAAGATCTTTTCGGATTGGGGTCATATTGGCGAATCGGATGATCATGCGCATAGTTATGGTGATTTCCATGTACCTCCACGAGAGCGTGGATCGGCCGTGTCGTGTTTTTTGATGAGGATCCCGATGATATTTTGATCGATTTCGAGTTCATGGCGATCAATAGAATAAAATAAAAATAAAATGAAATAAAATGGGCAGCATCAACAAATGGTTCAATACGATAACTTCCCAAGAGGTCACCCATCATTTTGCTCTGCAAACACACTTAATAGAAGAGTTCTCATGAGATGCTGTGCTAGTGTGCGCTGAGATTTACGCAAATTGTGCACACGGTAGGCGTAATAGTAGAAATCGAGACAGGTCTCGGATACTCTACGGCTCATCACGTTGCACCCGGAGATCTTTCTGGATTGGGGTCATAATGGCGAACCGGACGATCATGCGTGAAGTTATGACGATTTTCGTGCAGCCTCTACACGAGATGCGTTGATCAGCCTAGTGGGCCCCACGACTCATGTTTTTCAGTTTGAGGCATTCCATTCATGATGTTTTCAGAGTCGATCTCCGAGTTCTCTGGCTTCAACGTTAAAATAAAATGCAAATAAAAGGAAATAAAATACGCGGCATCAACAGATGGTTCAACACAACGAATTCCAAGGAGGTCACCCATCATAGTACTGCTCTCACCCGCAGCGAAGTTCATGCATGGTGTCTTTGGTGCGCTGAGATTTACAAATTGTATGCGAACTTCGTTTGCGCGGTAAGGTTTCAAATTGAAATCAGATCACGGGTCCCGATGTGTGCGACTCATCTTTGCGTGTGCCGCCCGTGAAGATCTTTTCGGATTGGGGTCATAATGGCGAATCGGACGATCGTGCGTGAAGTTATGGTGATTTCTATGCAGCCTTCACACGAGACGCGTGGATGAGCCGAGTGGGCCCCACGGCTCGTGTTTTTCAGTCCAAGGCATCCCATTGATGACATTTTGAGTCGGCAGTTCTCGGCGTCATGTAAAATAAAAAAAATAAAAGGAAATAAAATGGGCATAGCAGATGGTTCAGATGACTTCGGTCACCCATCATCTTGCTCTCGCAGCTTAACGAAGAGTTCTCATGATGCGTGTGTTGGTGTATGCTGCAGAATTTCCACATATGCTCATGCGGAACCCATCCGTGCATGGTAAAGCTTCAAAATACCTAAGTCATCTGGGTCTGCTAGATGGCTTATCTCGCGTCGTCCCAGATCTTTGGATTGGGGTCATAATGGCGAATCGGGCGATCGTGCATGAAGTTATGGCGATTTCCATGCGACCTCCACGAGATGCTATCGGCCCGTGTGCCCCATGGCTTGTTTTTTAGTCCAGAATCCATCGCGATTTTGGTCGATCGCCGTTATCTCGGCGTAAAATAAAATAAAATAAAAAATAAAATGGGCGGCATCAGCAGATGGTTCAACACGACTTCCGGAGGTCACCCATCATAATCGCTCGCCCAAGCAGCTTAGCGGAAGTTCTCATGGATCGGTGTCTTGGTCGGTGCCGCGGAATTCTTTGGGAAATTGAGCTCATGCGGAACCCATCTGCGCGATAAGGCTTCAAATAGCCAAAATCAGAATGGTCCCAGATGCACTACGGGACATCTATGCATTATTTTCCTGAAGATCTTTGGTGTCATAATGGAGAATCGGATGATCATGCACGAAGTTATGGCGATTTTCGTGCGACCTCACGCGAATCGCGATACCCATAGCTTGTGTTTTTTAGTGAGCATCTCATCGATGAGTTTTGAGTCGATGTCAGTTCTCGATGTCAAGCGGTAAAATAAAATAAAAAGGAAATAAAATGGCGGCATCAACGATGGTTCAACACGATAACTTCCGGAGGTCACCCTCAATAATCTTGCTTTTGCCCAAGCGCTTAAGCGAGTTCTCATGTGATTTGGTGTGCTAGTGCGGTGGCCCCATTGAAAATTTGCCACAAATTGCTCATCTGAAACGTCGTACTTGATAAATGAAATAGATCGGAGATCAGTCTGTGATCGCTTTCATCTGCGCATCGTGCGCCGAGATCTTCGGATTGGGTTCATAATGGCATCGAGATGCGTGTGTTCGAGTTATGGGGATGCGGCCTCCACGACGGCGGATCAGCGTAGTTTTTTTTTGAGGCATCCCATCCATTTTTTGGTCGATCTCGTTCGTCAACGGTAAAATAAAATAAAAATAAAAGGAAATAAAATGGGCGGCATCAATAGATCATTCAAGACAATGACTTCACAGGATATCACCCATCATAGTACTCCTCTTGCACAAACGCTTATTGAAGTTCATGGGATCACGGTGTCTTTTATCTGATCTAGAGATTTGCCATAAATTGTCATCACGTTCGTCGTAGGCTTGAACTGAAATCGGAGATATGAGTCTCACCAAATGTGCCTTTAACATATATGTACGTCGTGCGCCCCACAATGATATTTCTGGATTGGGATCATAATGTCGAATCGGACGATCGTGCGCAAAGTTATGGCGATTTTTGTGCGGCCTCCCACACAAGCGATCGCGTAAGCGCTCATGTTTTTCATTCCGAGGCATCCCATCTATGGCATTTTCAGAGTCAATCTCAGAGTTCTCCGACATCAATGATAAAATAAAATAAAAATAAAAGGAAATAAAATGCGCGGCATTAACATATGGTTCAACACGATGACTTTCCAAGAGGTCACCCATTATATGCTCTCACAACCGCTTAACGAAGAGTTCTCATGGGATCGGTATGTGTGCGGTTTCGATTTGTGAAATTGTCCTCATCGGAACCCGTCCTCGCGTAAGGCTTCATAGCCGAAATCGAGATATGGGTTCGCCAAATGCGCTGGATCATTTGCGGCGTCTCGAGATCTTTTCGGATTGGGGTCATAATGAAGAATATGATGCGTGTGAAGTTATGGCAATTTTATGTGGCCTCCATGAGATCGTGGATCAATGAGCCCCATGGCTCGTGTTTTTTGGTCAGGCATTCCATCGATGACATTTTTGAGTCGATCTCGAGTTCTGTCGGCGGTAAAATAAAATTAAAAAAAAAAGAAATCAAATGGGTGGCATCAATAGATCATTCAACACGATGACTTCCTAGGAGGTCACCCATCATAGTGCTGCTCTCACCCAAGCACACTTAGGCGAAGAGTTCTCGTGATGCGGTGTGCGGTTATGGCCGCTGGAGATTTGCCATAAATTGAGCTCATCCGGAACCCATTCGTGCCGCGGTAAGGCTTCGTAATAGCCAAAATTGGAGATACGGGTCTCGTCAGATGTGCCTCAAGCTCATCTACACGTCGTGCGCCCCGCAGAGATCATTCCGGATTGGGATCATAATGGCGAATCGGATGATCGGGCGTGAAGTTATGGTGATTTCCGTGCGGCCTCCACAAGAGGTCGATGCCCCCAGTCAGTTTTCGGTCAAGGCAAACCATCGACATTTTGAGTCGATCATCGAGTTCTCCGGCGTCAACGGTAAAATAAAGAATGGCGAGAATCAGCAGATGGTTCAACCGCGATGACTTCAGGAGGTCACCCATATTATTCGTCAAACAGCAGTTCTTATGTGATCTAGTGTCTTTGTGTGCACCGAGGTTTACCAAATTATTAGAGAACCCGTCCATGATAAGGCTTTGAAATATGAGTCAGATATGAGTCCTGCGAGAGATCTTCCGGATTGGGGTCATAATGGCTGTCGACGACGTCGTGAAGTTATGGCGATTTTATGCGGCCTCGCGTGAACATGCATTAGCTGCTTCGGTGTTTTTTATTAGCATCATCGATGACAGTCGATCGCCGTGTTCTACGACGTCAATGGCAAAATAAAATTAAAGTACAAGGAAATAAAATGAGTGGCATCAACAAATGGTTCAACACGATGACTTCCTAGGAGGTCACCCATCATATAACTCTCGCTTAAACGCAGCGAAGATTTCATGTCGGTGTCTTGATCGATTGCCTTCCGGAGGTTTGCCATAAATGTGCTCATCAGAACCCGTCGTCGCGGTAAGGCTTCAAAATAGAAATGGAGATATGAGTCTGCTTCATCTGAGCTCATCGTCGTCGCCCTGGAGATCTTTCGGATTGGGGTCATAATGGAGAATCGGACGATGCGCGAGTTATGGCGTCTTAGTCGCCTCCACATGAATCGTGATCGGTATGGGCCCTATTGATTTTCGGTCCAGGCATCCCATCGATGACATTTTTGGAGTCGATCTCGAGTTCTCTCAGCGGTAAATATAATAAAAAATAAAAAAAATGGGCATCAACTCATCATTCAACTTCCCGACGACTTCCAGTCATCATAGTACTCCTCTCTGCAGCTTACGAAGAGTTCTCATGGTGTCTTGGTGTGGTCACACCCGTTGGAGATTTCCCGCAAATTGAGCTCATCCGGAACCCGTCCGTGCCACGGTAAGGCTTCAAAATAGCCAAAATCGGAGATACAGGTCCCGCCAAATGCTTCTGCGACACATCTGTACATCATGCACCCCGCAGAGATCTTTCCGGATTGGGGTCATAATGGTGAATCAGACGATCATGCATGAAGTTATGGCAAGTTCCGTGCGGCCTCCTCACGTGACACGCAGATCAGCCGTGTGGGCCCCACGGCTCGTGTTTTTCAGTCCGAGGTATCCCATCTACGATGTTTTTGGAGTCGATATCCGAGTTCTGCAGTGTCAACGGTAAAATAAAATAAAAATAAAAGAAAATAAAATAAGCAACATCAACAGATGGTTCAACACAACGACTTCCTTGGAGGCCACCCAACATAATGCTCTTAAGCGAAGAGTTCTCATGGATCGGTGTCGGTGGTCGCCCCCTAGAATTTTTATAAATTGTGCTCAAGCAAAACCCGTCCGTGCCATGGTAAGGCTTCGAACTAGCCAAAATCACATATATGTCCCATCGAGATGAGCTTCTTTCGTCTAGCAGAGATCTTTCGGATTGGGGTCATAATGGAATCGGAAGATCGATGTGAAGTTATGGCGATTTTCATGCGGCCTCCATCATAGATCACGCGTGGACCCCACTTCGTGTTTTTCGAGCATCCAATCAACGACATTTTAGTCGATCTCAAGTTCTCAAAATAAAATAAAAATAAAAAAATAAATGGGCGGCTTCAAGATGGTTCAACACGACTTCAGAGGTCACCCATCATAGTACTCTCGCCCAAAACGCTTAGCGAAGAGTTCTCATGAGATTTGGTGTCTTTGTGAGTGCCTCTCAGGGAGATTTGCATAATTATGCTCTTGTGGAACCCGTCCGTGCTGCGGTAAGGCTTAGAAATAGCTAAAATCAGATCTGAGGTCACAAGATCTTTGGCATAGCGCTTGTCGCCCATGAGATCTTTCCTCGAATTGGGGTCATAATGGCGAATCAGACGATCTTGCGGAAGTTATGGAGATTTTTGCGGCCTCCACGCGAGATGTGGATCATTTCGTGGGCCCCACTCATTTTTCGTCGAGGCATCCATCTACGGCGTTTTTTGAAGTCGATCGAGTTCTCCAACTATAAAATAAAATAGAAATAAAAGGAATAAAATGGGTGGATGGTTCACGATGACTTCAAGGTCAATCATAATGCTCTCACTCAAGTTAACGAATAGTTCTCATGGGATATGTTGTCTTACGGTGCGTAGATTTCTGCAAATTGTGCTCGGAACCCGTACATCTTGGTAAGACTTCAAAATAATTAATCGAAGATCGTCACCAAATGTGCGGTAATCTTCTCATCGTCGGAGATCTTTCTTGGGATCATAATGGCGATTCACGTCATGCCCACATGAGGCGTGGATCGCGTGGGCCCCGCGGGTCATGTTTTGATCCGAGTTTTTGTGGCGTCAGCGTTAAAATAAAATACAAATAAAAGAAAATAAAATGGGCATCAATAGATGGTTCAACGATGACTTCTAGAGGTCACCCATCGTAGTCTTACTCTCGCCAAACAGCTTAAGCGAAGAGTTCTCATGGGATCGGTGTGCGTCGGTGCGCAGATGCCATAAAGCTCATGTGGAACTTGTATTAAGGCTTCAAAAGCTGAAATTGAGATCACGGGTCCCGGATGCACATCACGCTCATCCGCGTCGACCAGCGGATATCTTTTCGGATTGGGGTCATAATGGCGAATCAGACGATTGTGAGTGAAGTTATGGTGATTTCCATGCGGCCTCCATGGATGGGGATCACCGCGCGTGGGCCCCATCGTATTTTTCATTCCATCAACAACATTTTGAGTCGATCGATGAGTACTCGGCGTAAATGGTAAAATAAAATAAAATAAAGAAATAAAATGGGCATCAACAGATGGTTCAACACGACTTCAGGAGGTCACCCATCATAATACTTGCTCTCGCCACGTTTGGAAGAGTTCTCATGTGATCTAGTGTCTTTGGTGGTCAGAGATTTGCTAGAAATTGTGCTCATGCGAACCGTCGTGCCAAGACTTCAAAATAGTGAGAGATAGAGTCTGAGAGCACCTTTTGGCACATTTTGCGCATGTGCCCGGAGATCTTTTTTGGATTGGGGTCATAATGGCGAATCGGTGATCGTGCAAGTTATGATACGTGTGGCCTCAACACGAGATCGCGGATCGCGCGTAGTCCCATGCATGTTTTTAGTTTAGCATCCCATTTATAACATTTTGTAGATCGGTTCTCGGCGTCATAATAAAATAAAATAAATAAAATGAAATAAAATGCGGCATCAGATGGTTCAACATGACTTCCCAGTTCACCCATCATAGTGCTTCTCACACGAAGAGTTCTCATGATTTGGTGGAGTGGTCGCTCCCGCGAGATTTAAATTGTGCTCATGTGGAACGTCCGTCTTGCAGATAAGGCTTGAAATCGAGCGTGTCCAGGATCGTGGCTCATCTGCGCATCGTGCGCCCCACGGAGATCTTTCCAAGTTAGGATCATAATGGCGAATCGGACGATCGTGCACAAAGTTATGGCGATTTTCGTGTTGCCTCCACACAAGATGTGCGGATCAGTTGAGTGGGCCCCACGACTCGTGTTTTACAGTCCGAGGCATCGCATTGATTATGTTTTTTCGATCGTTCTCCGTCAGCGGTAAAATAAAATTAAAATAAATCAGATGGTTCAACATGGCGACATCCCGGAGGTCATCATAATGCTCTCACCAGCAACTAAGAGTTCTCATGTGATCTTGTCTTTTGTATGCTGGTGATTTGCGTATTGCTCATCGAAACCATCCGTGGCGGTAAGGATTTGAAATAGTCAAAATGGAGATCTGGTCCGAGATGTGCTTATGGGTCATTGCGTCATGCGCCCGTGAGATCTTTCAGTTGGGGTCATAATGGTGAATCGGACGATGTGCGTAAAGTTATTGGTTTCTTGACCTCACGCGAGACGCCTGGATCGGCCGCATGGCCATAATTTTTCAATCGAGGCATCCCATGACATTTTAGTCGTCGCGAGTTCGTCAGCGGTAAAATAAAATAAAATAAAAGGAAATAAAATGGTGGCATCGGTTCAACATGATGACTTCAAGAGGTCACCCATCATATCTTGCTCTTCCAAACGCTTTGAAGAGTTCTCTTGGGATCTTATCGGGTGTGGTTGCACCATGGAGAACCACAAATTGTGCTCATCATGTACGTAAGGCTTTGAAATAGCTCAAGATCTGGGTCCCGATGCCTTTTTTTTGTAGTATGCAAAAACTTTCAAGATTGTGGTCATAATGGTGAATCGGGATGATCGTGTGGTATGGCGATTTATATCCCCACGAGATGGGAATCGACCATGTGGGCCCCTGTTTTTTGAGGCATCCCATCGACATTTTGAGTCGATTCTTCGAGTTCTCAGCGGTAAAATAAAATAAAATGGGTGGCATGGATGGTTCAACAGGACTTCCCGAGGTCACCCATCATGCATGCTCTGCCCAAGCAACAGCGAAGAGTTCTCATTGGATCTATTGTCTTTGGTGGTCCCCTCCATTGGAACTTGCGTGCATGATAAGGCTTCAAAATAGCTGAAATCGGAGAAACGGGTCCATATTCACGCACATGCGTCGTGCGCCCACGGAGATCTTTGGTTTGGGGTCATAATGGCAAATCAGGATCTTGAGTTATGGAAATTTTCATGCGACCTCCACGAGATGGATCGACCGTGAGTCCACGTGTTTTTGTCGAGGTATCCCATCGACATTTTTGAGTCGATCATTGAGTCTCGCATCGCGGTAAAATAAAATAAAAATAAAATAAATAAAATGAACATCACCAGATGGTTCAAACATGACGACTTCGAGGTCACCCATCATAACTCTCAAGCTTGGCGAAGAGTTCTCATGGGATCGGTGTGCGGTGCTGGTCATGCTGGAGATTTCCCAAGTTATTTTCATGCGAGAAACCTTAAAATTGGTGGTAAAGCATCCGAAGACATCGAGATATAGTCCGCGGAATCATGAAATGGCGGCCTAGATTCACGTGCGTTTTTCAAATCCATCCCATGATGACATTTTAGTCGATGGCGTTTCGGCGTCGATGGTAAAATAAAAAAAATAAAGGAAATAAAATGGTAATAGATGGTTCAACGATGACTTCGGTCACCCATCATAATCTTGCTCTAAAGCATGCTTAACTAAAGAGTTCTCATGTGATATGGTGTGTTGGTACGGTCACACCCGCTAGAGATTTGCCATAAATTATGCTCATGCAGAACCCATCCTTGCCATGGTAAAGCTTGAAATAGCTGAAATCAGTCTCTTGATCTGGCTTATTTGTCGTCATCGCCTGAGATCTTTTTTGGATTGGGTCATAATGGATCGGACGATGCGAAGTTATGGCAATTTCCTCCACACGAGATGCGGATCAGGTGCCCCATGACTTATGTTTTTTTAGTCAAGCATCCCATCGACATTTTGAGTCGATTCTCCGCGTCGCGGTAAAATAAAATAAAATAAAGTAAATAAAATGGGCCACATCAGATGGTTCAACACGATGACTTCCAGAGGTCACCCATCATAATCTTGCTCAGCCCCAAGCGCTTAGCGGCGAAGTTCTCATGGGATGGGTGTCTTGCGTGCCCTGGGATTTGCAAATTGTGCTCATAGAACCATATTGCGTAAGCTTCAAAATAGCCAAAAGATATCTGGTCCGTCGATGCACGCACATCTATGCATCGTGTGCCCTGCGGAGATCTTTCTGGATTGGTGTCATAATGGCTAATCGGATGATCGTGCATGAAGTTATGGCAATTTTCGTGCGGCCTCACGAGATGCGGATCCACATTGGCTCATGTTTTTTTGTGCGAGGCATCTCATTGATGTTATTTTCGGAGTCGATCGCCGAGTTCTCCGGCATCAACAGTAAAATAAAATAAAAATATAAGGAAATAAAATGGGCGGCATAAACAGATGGTTCAACATGATAACTTCCTAGGAGGTCACCATCATAATGCACTTTGCCAAGCATGCTTAGCGAAGAGTTCTCATGTTATTTGGTGTCTAGTGCGGTGGCCTGCGATTTTCCACAAATTGTGCTCATCCGAACCCATCCGTGCGGTAAAACTTTGAAATAATCGGAGATCCAGTCCGGATCTGCGACTTATCTGCGCATCGTGCGCCAGAGATCTTTCCATTGGGTCATAATGGCGAATGGACGATCGTGCTGAAGTTATGATTTTGTGCCGCCTCCACCGAGATGAGCGGATCATGGGCCCAACTCATGTTTTTTAGGCATCCCATCGATGACATTTTGATCTCCGTTCTCGGCATCAACGGTAAAATAAAATAAAAATAAAAGGAAATAAAATGGGCGGCATCAACAGATCATTCAAGATAATGACTTCACAGGATATCACCCATCATAGTACTCCTCTCACCCAAGCATGCTTAACTGAAGAGTTGTCATGGGATCGGTGTCTTTGCAGTCGCGCCCATTAGAGATTTGATTGTGCTCATCAAACCCGTTGTATGCGTGCTTAAATAGCTAAAATCGGAGATAAATGATTTGCCTTTAGCATATCGTATGTGTCATGCCCGAGATCTTTTCGGTGGGTCATAATGTTGAATCGGACGATCGTGCGAAGTTATATGATTTTTCATGGCCTCCGCACAAGGCGCAGATAGCATGGGGCCTCGTGTTTTTTTCATTGAGGCATCCCATCTATGACATTTTTAGAGTCGATCTCCAAGTTCTCTGACGTCAATGATAAAATAAAATAAAAATAAAAGGAAATAAAATGCGCGGCATCAACATATGGTTCAACACGATGACTTTCCAAGAGGTCATCATATCTTGCTCTACCAGCTTAGCGAAGAGTTCTCATGGGATCGGTGTCTGCGGTCCGGAGATTTGTATAAATTGTCCTCATCGGAACCCGTCGACGGTAAGGCTTAAAATAGCCATCAGTCTGGTCACGGATCTTTACGGATCATTTTCCATCGCCCGGAGATCTTTGATTGGGGTCATAATGGAGAATAAATCGATGATGCGTGAAGTTATGGCAATTTTTTGTGCGGCCTCGCGAGATGTGGATCATGGAGGCCCCATGGCTCATGTTTTTTGATCAGGCATCATCGATGACATTTTTTGAGTCGATCTCGTTCATGTCAATGGTAAAATAAAATAAAAAAAATAAAATGGGTGGCATCAAAAGATCATTCAACCACGATGACTTCAGAGGTCACCCATCATAGTCTTGCTCTCCAGCACACTTAAGCGAAGAGTTCTCAATGATGCGGTGTCTTTGGTGCGGTCATGCTGGAGATTTGCCAAATTGCTCATCGGAACCCATGCCATTAAGCTTGAATAGCCAAAATTGGAGATATGGGTCCCATTAGATCTTTGCTGCTCATCTCGTCATCGTCGCAGATCTTTCGATTGGGGTCATAATGGTGAATCGGATGATGCATTGAAGTTATGGTGATTTCCATGGCCTCCACATGAGATCGCTATGGGTCAAGTTTTTCAGTCCAAGGCAAACCATCAATAACGTTTTCAGATTCGATCGTCGAGTTCTCCGGTGTCAACGGTAAAAAAAATGGGCAGAATCAACAGATGATTCAACACGATGACTTCCCAGGAGGTCACCCAACATAGTATTGCTCTCGCCCAAGCACACTTAACTGAAGAGTTCTTATGTGATCTGGTGTCCTGGTGCGGTCGCACCCACTGTAGGTTTGCCACAAATTGTGCGTATAGAGAACCCGCATGTTCCGCGGTAAGGCTTTGAAATAGCTGAAATTAGAGATATGAGTCCCGCCAGATGCGCCTTTTTCACTTCTGCGCATCGTGCACCTCGCGGAGATCTTTCCAGATCGAGGTCATAATGGCCAATCGGACGATCGTGCGTGAAGTTATGGCGATTTTCATGCGGCCTCCGCACGAGACGTGTAAATCAGCCGCATGGGCCCCATGGCTGGTGTTTTTCAATGTGAGGCATCTCATCGATGATATTTTCGGAGTCGATCGCCATGTTCTGCGGCGTCAATGGTAAAATAAAATTAAAATACAAGGAAATAAAATAGGCGGCATCAATAGATGGTTCAACACGATGACTTCCTAGGAGGTCACCCATCATAATACTGCTCTCGCCCAAGCACGCTTAACTGAAGATTTCTAATATGATCAGGTGTGCTGATGTGGTTGGGCTCGCTGGAGGTTTGCCACAAATTGTGCTCATGCAAAACCCATACGTGCCACGGTAAGGCTTCAAAATAGCTGAAATTGGAGATATGAGTCCCGCAAGATGCACCTGCGGCTCATCTGCGCGTCGTGCGCCCCACGGAGATCTTTTCGGATTGAGGTCATAATGGCGAATCGGATGATCGTGAGTGAAGTTATGGCATTTTTCATGCGGCCTCCACATGAGACTCGCGAATCAGCCACGTGGGCCCACGACTCTTGATTTTCAGTCTAAGGCATCCCATCGATGACATTTTTGGAGATGATCTCCGAGTTACTGTCAGCGGTAAAATAAAATAAAAATAAAAGGAAATAAAATGGGTATCAAGCTCGTTCAACACGATGACTTCAGTGGCCATCATAGTACTCCTCTCACCCAACGCAGCTTAGCGAAGAGTTCTCGGGATGCGGTGTCTTTGGTGGACCGTTGATAAATTGAGCTCAGGAACCCGTCCAGAACCCGCGGTAAATCTTGAAATAGCCAAAATCGAGATAGGTCCCGATGCTTACACACGCACATCATGCACCTCGAGAGATCTTTGGTTGGGGTCATAATGGTGAATCGGATGATCGCGTGAAGTTATGGCAATTCGTGCCACCTCCCCACGAACCATGAGATAGCCGTGGGCCCCGCTCGTGTTTTTCAATGAGGTATCCCATCTACGATGTTTTTGGAGTCGATATTCGAGTTCTGCGGTGTCAACGGTAAAATAAAATAAAAATAAAAGAAAATAAAATAAGCAGCATCAACAGATGGTTCAACACGACGACTTCCTAGGAGGTCACCCAACATAGTGCTCTGGCAGCATGGCGAAGAGTTCTCATAGGATCGGTGTCTTTGGTGCGAGCCCGTGCTAGAGATTTTTTGCAAATTGTGCTCAAGCAAAACTCATCCGTGTCGCGGTAAGGCTTCAAACTAGCCAAAATCGCGGTCATGTCCCATCAGATCTTGCTCATGGCTTTAATCAGGAGATCTTTCCGGATTGGGTCATAATGGCAAATTGGAAGATCGTGTGCAAAGTTATGGCAATTTTCATACGGCCTCCACACGAGACGCGCAGATCAGCTACGTGGACCCCACGGCTCGTGATTGTCAGTCCAAGGTATCCAATCAACGATATTTTTGGAGTCGATCTCCAAGTTCTCCGATATCAACGGTAAATAAAATAAAATAAAAGAAAAGAAATAAATTGGGCGGCTTCAACAGATGGTTCAACACGACCACTACCCAGGAGGTCACCCATCATAGTACTGCTCTCGCCCAAGCACGCTTAACTGAAGAGTTCTCATGAGATTTGGTGTGCTGGTGCGGTCACTCTCATTTGATTATGCATGCTCTTGTGGAACCCTTAGTCTTTGCGGTAAAGGCTTAGAAATAATCAGTCAAAAGATCGCCTTTGGCATAGCGCGTCGCGAGATCTTTCCGAATTGGGGTCATAATGGCAAATCGGACGATCTTGCGTGAAGTTATAGAGATTTCCGTGCGGCCTCCACACGAGACGCGTGGATCAGCTGCGTGGGCCCCATGACTCATATTTTTCAGTCTGAGGCATCGCATCTACGACATTTTTGGAGTAGATCGCCAAGTTCTCCTACGTCAACTATAAAATAAAATAGAAATAAAAGGAAATAAAATGGGCGGCATCAATAGATGGTTCAACACGATGACTTCACAGGAGGTCACCAATCATAGTACTGCTCTCGCTCAAGTTCGCTTAACTTAATAGTTCTCATGGGATATGTTGTCTCTTGTGGTGCTAGAGATTTGCAAATTATGCGATCACCATACGTCTGCGGTAAGACTTCAAAATAGGAAATCAGATCTGCCCCACCAAATGTGCCTACAGCTCATCTGCTCATCGTGCACCCTGCAAATATCTTTCCAAATTAGGATCATAATGGCGATTCGGACGATCATGCATGAAGTTACATTAATTTTCGTGCGGCCTCCACATGAGATGGGAGGATCTGCCACGTGGGCCCCACGGGTCGTGTTTTTCAGTCCGAGTTCTATGGCGTCAACGTTAAAATAAAATACAAATAAAAGAAAATAAAATGGGCGGCATCAATAGATGGTTCAACACGAGAGGTCACCCATCATAATCTTACTCTGGCAAAGCGGTCTCATGAGATGCGGTGTGCAGTGCGGTCGTTGGAGCTTTGCCATAAATTTTGCTCATGTGGAACTTATGCGTGTCACGATAAGGCTTCAAAAGCTAAAATTGAGATCCCGTCCATGAGATACATCGGCTCATCTGCGCATCGTCCGGCCCGTGGATATCTTTCCGGATTGGGGTCATAATGGCGAATCGGACGATCGTGAGCGAAGTTATGGTGATTTTCATGCGGCCTCCGTACGAGACATGCGGATCAGCCGCGTTGGCCCCACGGCTCATATTTTCAGTTCGATGCATTCCATCAATAACATTTTTAGAGTTGGTCGACGAGTACTCCAGCGTAAATGGTAAAATAAAATAAAAAAGGAAATAAAATGGGCGGCATCAAAAGATGGTTCAACACGATGACTTCCCAGGAGGTCACCCATCATAGTACTGCTCTCGCCCAAGCATGCTTGACTGAAGAGTTCTCATGTGATCTAGTGCACTGGTGCGATCGCGTCCACTGGAGATTTGCTAGAAATTGTTCTCATGCGAAACCCGTCCGTGCCGCGGTAAAACTTCGAAATAGTCAAAATCGGAGATATGAGTCCTACGAGATGCGCCTTTGACACATTTGCGCATCGTGCGCCCCGTGGAGATATTTTCGGATTGGGGTCATAATGGCAAATCGGACAATCGTGCACAAAGTTATGACAATTTATGTGTGGCCTTAACACGAGACGTGCGGATCAGCCGCGTAGTCCCACGGCTTGTGTTTTTCAGTTTGTAGAATCCCATCTATAACATTTTCGGAGTCGATCCCCGAGTTCTCTGGCGTCAATAATAAAATAAAATAAATATAAAATGAAAAAAAGTGCGCGGCATCAATAGATGGTTCAACACGACGACTTCCCAGGAGTTCACCCATCATAGTACTACTCTCGCTAAACCACACTTAACTGAAGAGTTCTCATAGGATTTGGTGTAGTGGTGTGGTCGCTCCGGCAAGAGACTTTCTACAAATTGTGCTCATGTGGAACCCATCCGTGCCACAGTAAGGCTTCGAACTAGCCGAAATCAAAGAAATGTGTCCCGCCAGATGCACCTGTGGCTCATCTACACATCGTGAGCCCCGTGGAGATCTTTCCAGGTTAGGATCATAATGGCGAATCGGACGATCGTCCGCAAAGTTATGGCGATTTTTGTGTTGCCTCCACACGAGATGCGCGGATCAGTTGAGTGGGCCCACGTGTTTTTACGGTCAGGTATCATCGATGATATTTTGGAGTCGATCTAAGTTCTCCGGCGTCAGTAAGATAAAATAAAATTAAAATTAAAATGGTAGGCATCAACGGATGGTTCGACTTCCAGGAGGTCACCCATCATACTCACATTGCAAAACTGCTTCTCTCATGTGATCTTGTCTTTGAGTGCGGTCACTCCCGCTAGTGATTTGCAATAAATTGTGCTCATCCGAAAACCATCCGTGCCACGGTAAGGATTCAAAATAGTCAAAATCGGAGATACGGGTTCCGTCAGATGTGCTTATGGCTCATTTGCGCATCATGCACCCCATGGAGATCTTTACAGATTGGGGTCATAATGGTGAATCAAACGATCGTGCGCGAAGTTATGGTGGTTTCCTTGCGGCCTCACACACGATCGCATGGGCCCCATGACTTCATTTTTCAATCAGACATCCCATCAATGACATTTTGAGTCGATCAAGTTCTTGGTGTTAATGGTAAAATTAAATAAAAATAAAAGGAAAAAAAATGGGCGGCATCAATATATGGTTTAACATGACAACTTCCTAAGAGGTCACCCATCATAGTACTGCTCTCGCCCAAGCATGCTTAACTGAAGAGTTCTCTTGGGATCTCTTTGCGGTCTTTGGTTTAATGGAGATTTGCAAATTGTGCTCATGTGGAACACGTCTGTGCCGCGGTAAGGCTTCAAAATAGCCAAAATCAAAGATACGGGTCCCGCAAGATGTGCCTTTGGCCTTTTAGGAGTAGTGCACCCCGCAGAGAACTTTTTGGATTGTGGTCATAATGGTGAATCAGACGATCGTGCGTGAAGTTATGGTGATTTCTGTACATCCCCCACATGATATGACGAATCGACTTGCTTATTTTTTTTTCAGGTCAGGAGGCATCTCATGGCGACATTTCTGATCGATCTTGAGTTAGCGGTGTCGATGGTAAAATAAAATAAAATGGGTGGCATCAGCGGATGGTTCAACCGACAACTTCCCAGGCGTCACACTCCATCATAGTCTTGCTCGCCCAAGAATGCTTAGCGAAGAGTTCTCATGGGATGCATTTGTCTTTGGTGCGGTCACGCCCATTGGCGGAACTTCGTCGTGCCAGCGTTAAAGACTTCAAAATAGCCAAAATCAGAGATACAGGTCCCGCCAAATTCGCCTTTGGCACATCTGCTGTCGTGCGCCCCACGGAGATCTTTCTAGTTTGGGGTCATAATGGCAAATCAAACGATCGTGCGCGAAGTTATGGCGATTTTCATGCGACCTCCACACGAGATGCGCGGATCAGCCACGTGAGCCCCACGACTCATGTTTTTCAGTCCAAGGTATCCCATCTACGACATTTTCGGAGTCGATCGCCGAGTACTCCGACGTTAACGGTAAAATAAAATAAAAATAAAAATAAATAAAATGAGCAACATCAACAGATTGTTCAACATGACGACTTTCCAAGAGGTCTACCATCATAGTACCGCTCTCAGCCAAGCACGCTTAACTGAAGAGTTCTCATGGGATCTAGTGTGCCGGTGTGGTCGCCCCCGCTAGAGATTTACTGCAAGTTGTGCTCATACGAAACCCTTCCGTATTGTGGTAAGGCATCTAAAGGATATGGATCTAAGTCCGCCAGTCTTTGTGGCTCATTTACTGCTTTGAGGTATTTCTAGATTGGGGTCATAATGGCGAATCGGACGATTGTGCATGAAGTTATGGTGATTTTCGTGCATCCTTCACACGAGATGCGTGGATCAGCCGAGTGGTCCCCACGGCTCATGCTTTTCAGTCCGAGGCATCCCATCGACGATGTTTTGAGTCGTGCCGATTCTCCGTCGATAATAAAATAAAAGAAATAAAATGGCGGCGATAGCAGGTCGTCCAACACGACGACTTCGGTCACCCATCATAGTCTTGCTCTCGTCCAGCTTGAAGAGTTCTCATGGGATGCGGTGATTCAAATTGAGCTCATCCGGGAACCCGTCGTGATAAGGCTTCAAAATATCGAAATAGTCGGTCACACCGCACGCGTCGTCAGTTGAGATCTTTCTGGATTAGGGTCATAATGGAGAATCGAACGATTGTGCACGAAGTTATGGTGATTTCTGTGTGCCCTCCAAACAAGATGCGCAGATCAGCCTAATGGGTCCAGCGACTCATGTTTTTTAGTCTAAGGCATCCCATCGATGACATGTTTGGAGACGATCGCCGAGTTTTCCAACGTCAATGTTAAAATAAAATACAAATAAAAGGAAATAAAATGCGCGGCATCAATAAATGGTTCAACACGATGACTTCCCAGGAGGTCACCCATAATCTTGGTCTCACCCAAAAGCTTAGCGAAGAGTTCTCATGTGATCGGTGTGTCTTTGTGCGGTCGTGGAGATTTGTAAATTATGCTCATGCGGAACCCGTCTATGCTGCGGTAAGGCTTGAAATACCATCGGAGATATGAGTCCTTGATGTTCCTTTGCATCTGTCATCATGCACTTGGATTATTGGGGTCATAATGGCGAATCAGACGATCGTGCATGAACTTATGGCGATTTTTGTGCGGCCTTCACACGAGACGCGCGGATCAACCAGTGGGCCCCACGGCTCGTGTTTTTCAGCCTGAAGCATCCCATCAATGACATTTTTGGAGTCGATCGTCGAGTTCTCCGGCGTCAATGGTAAAATAAACTAAAATTAAAAGGAAATAAAATATGGGCATCAATAGATGGTTCAACACGACGACTTCCTTAGAGGTCACCCATCAAAGTACTGCTCTCACCCAAGTTCGCTTAACTATATAATTCTCATAGTATCTGGTGCACTGGTGCGATCACGCTCGGTGGAGATTTGCCACAAATTGTGCTCATGCAGAACCCGTACGTGCCGTGGTAAGGCTTTGAAATAGCCAAAATTGGAGATATGGCTCCCGCCAGATGCGCCTTTGGCACATTTACGCATCGTGCGTCCCGTTGAGATCTTTCCAGATTGGGGTCATAATGACGAATCGGATGATCATGCGTGAAGTTATGGTGATTTACGTGAGGCCTCGAAGCGAGAGGCGCAAATCAATCGCATGGGCCCCATGGCTTGAGTTTTTCAGTTTGAGGCATCCCATCTATAACATTTTTGGAGTCGATCATCGAGTTCTCCGGCTTCAATGATAAAATAAAATAAAAATAAAAGGAAATAAAATTCGCGGCATCACACATGGTTCAACAAGACGACTTCCCTGGAGATCACCCATCAATCTGCGCTTCGTGGCGCTTAGCGAAGAGTTCTCATGGGATGCGGAGTCTTCTGCGGTCGCTCCCGCGATACTTTCGCAAATTGTGCTCAGTGAAATTCGTTCGTGCAGCGGTATGGCCGAACTAGCCAAAATGGAGATTCCGCCCGGTCTGTAGCTCATTGCGCGCGTCATGCCCGATGGAGATTTCGATTGGGGTCATAATGGCGAATCGGATGATCGTGCACAAAGTTATGGCAGTTTCCTTGCGGCCTCCACACGATATGCGCGATCAACCGCATGGGACCCACGGCTCGTGTTTTTCAATCCGAGGCACCCCATCAACGACGATTTTGGAGTCGATCGTCGAGTTCTCCGATGTCAACGGTAAAATAAAATAAAAATAAAAAGACATAAAATGGGGGGCATCAACAGATGGTTCAACACGATGATTTCTCAAGAGTACACCCATCATATCTTGCTCGCCCAAACACATAGCGAAGAGTTCTCTTGGGATGTGTCTTTGCGGTCGCGCCCCATGGAGATTTGCCGTAAATTGTGCTCATGTGGAACCCGTCTGTGCCACGATAAGGCTTTAAGATAGCCGAAATCAGAGATACGGGTCCAGTCAAATGCGCCTTTGGCCATCTAGGATAGTGCGCCTTGTAGAGATCTTTCTGGATTGTGGTCATAATGGCGAATCGGACGATCGTGCGCGAAGTTATGGCGATTTTCATGCGGCCTCCACATGAGATGAGCGGATCAGTGGTGTGGGCCCCACGACTCATGTTTTTCAGTATGAGACATCCCATCGATGACATATTCAGAGTCAATCTCTGAGTTCTGCGGCGTCAACGGTAAAATAAAATAAATATAAAAGAAAATAAAATGGGCAGCATCAATAGATGGTTCAACACGACGACTACCCAAGAGGTCACCTATCAAAGTACTGCTCAATTGAAGTGTTCTCATGGGATCTGGTGTGCTAGTGTGGTCACCCTTGCTAAAGATTTGCCACAATTTATTCTCATGCGGAACCTGTTCGTACTGCGATAAGGCTTTGAAATAGACAAAATCAAAGATACGAGTCCCGCTAGATGCGCCTTTGGCCATCTGTACGTCGTGCGCCTTGCCGAGATCATTCGAGATTGGGGTCATAATGGCGAATTGAATGATTGTTCATGAATTTATGGTGATTTATGTGCAGCCTCCACACGAGATGCGCGGATAAGCAGCGTGGGCCCCACAGCTCAAGTTTTTCAGTCTGAGTCATCTCATATACGACATTTTCGGAGTCGATTGTCGAGTTCTTCGTCGTCTATGGTAAAATAAAATAAAAATTAAAGGAAATAAATTGGGTGACATCAAGAGATGGTTCAACACGATGACTTCCCAAGAGGTCACCCATCATAGTACTGCTCTCTCCCAAGCACGCTTAAATGAAGAGTTCTCTTGGGATCCGGTGTGCTAGTGCGGTCACCCCCACTGGAGATTTGCCGCAAATTACTCTCATGTGGAATCCTTTCATGCCGCAGTAAGGCTTCGAACTAGCCAAAATCAGAGATGCGAGTCCCGCCAGCGCATCTGCGCGTCGTGTGCTCTGCGAAGATCATTCCGGATTGTTGTCATATTGGCGAATCGGACGATTGTACGCAAAGTTATGGCGATTTTTGTACGGCCTCCAAACGAGACGTGCGGATTAGCCTAGTGGGCCCCACGACTCGTGTTTTTCAGTCCGAGGCATCCCATCGATGACATTTTCAAAGTCGATCATCGAGTTCTTTGGCATCAACGGTAAAATAAAATACAAATAAAATGAAATAAAATACACGACATCAACAGATGGTTCAATACGATGACTTCCTAGGAGGTCACGCATCCTAGTACTACTCTCGCCCAATAATGCTTAATTGAATAGTTCTCATGGGATCTGGTGTGCTGATGTGGTCATGCCCATTGGAGATTTTCTACAAATTGTGCTCATGGAACGTCCGTCTTATGGTAAGGAACTGAATCGAGAGATCGTGTCACGGATGTGCACGTGGCTCATTTGCACGTCCTGCGTCCCGCGGAGATCTTTCCATATTTGGGTTGTAATGGCGAATCAGACGATCGTGCGCAAAGTTATGGCGATTTCCATGTGGCCTCCACACGAGATGCACAGATTAGTCAATTGGGCCCTACGGGTCATATTTTTCAGTCCGAGGCATCCCATCGATGACGTTTTCGGAGTCAATCTCTGAGTTCTCTGGCGTCAACGGTAAAATAAAATATAAATAAAATAAAATAAAATAAATTGGGCGGCATCTACAGATGGTTCAACACGATGACTTCTCAGAAGATCACCTATCATAGTACTGCTCTCCCCCAAACACGCTTAACTAAAGAGTTCTCATGAGATCGGTGTCTTTGGTGCGTCCATTTGGAGATTTGCGGCAAATTTTGCTCATCCGAAACTCGTCAGTGCCATGGTAAGGATTCAAAATAGCCAAAATCAGAGATACATGTCCTAGATTCGCCTACAGCTCATCTGCGTGTCGTGCGCTCTGCGGGGATCTTTCTATATTGGGGTCATAATGGCGAATCAGACGATCATGCGTGATGTTATTACAATTTTCGTGCAGCCTCCACACGAGACGTGTGGATCAGCCTAGTGGGCCCCACGGCTTGTATTTTTCAGTCCGAGGCATCCCATTAATGACATTTTTAGAGTTGATCAACGAGTTCTATGGTGTCAACAGTAAAATAAAATAAAAATAAAAGGAAATAAATTGGCGGCATCAATAGATGGTTGAACACGACGACTTCCCAGGAGGTCACCCATTGTACTACCACTCTCGCCCAATCACGCTTAACTGAAGAGTTCTTATGGGATGCGTGTATGCGGTGCGGTGCGTTGGATTTGCGAAAATGTGCTCATCTAAAACCCTCCGTGCCACGGTAAGGCTTCGAAATAGCTGAAAATGGATATACGGGTCCCGCTAGATGCGCTTGTGGCCCATCTACGCATCGTGCGTCCCGCGGAGATCTTTTCAGATTGGGGTCATAATGGCGAATCAGACTATTGTGCATGAAGTTCTGGCGATTTTTGTGCGGCCTCCCAATGAGTCAGCGGATCAGGTGGCTGACTCATGTTTTTTCAGTCATCAATGGTAAAATAAAATAAAAATAAAAAGGAAATAAAATGGGCATCAAGAGATGGTTCAACACGATGACTTCCCGGAGGTCACCATCATCATAATGCTTGCTCTGAAGCATACTTAAGCGAAGAGTTCGATGAGATGCGGTGTCTTTGATGCGGTCACTCCCACGGAGATTTGCACAAATTATGCTTACGAGCAGTCGATCTTTGCGGTAAGGCTTCGAACTAGCCAAAATCGGAGATATGGGTCCCACCAGATGCGCATGTGGCACATCTGTACGTCGTGCACCCTGCAGAGATCTTTCCGAATTGGGGTCATAATGGCGAATCGGAAGATCGTACGAGAAGTTATGGTGATTTTCGTGTGGCCTCCCATCAAAGAAATTTTCGGAGTTGCTCGCCGAGTTCTGCGACATCAAGCGTAAATAAAATAAAAATAAAGGAAATAAAATGGTCGATATCGATGATGGTTCAAACGGCGACTTCCAGGTCACATGATAGTCTCTCTCGCTTAAGCAGCTTAAGCGAAGAGCTCTCATAGGATCCTGTTTGAGTGCGGTTCGCCTGGAGATTTACCACAAATTATGCTCATGCGGAACGTCGTGTCTTGGTAAGACTTGAAATAGCCAAAATCGAATCTGTCCGTCAATCGCGTGGCTCATTTACGCATCGTGCACCCCACGAAGATCTTTCCGCATTGGAGTCATAATGACGAATCGGACGATCATGCGAGAAGTTATGGTGATTTCCATGCGGCCTTCGCACGAGACACGTGGATCAGCCGTGTGGGCCCCACGGCTCATTTTTCAGTCTGAGGCATCCCATCAATGACGTTATCAGAGTCGATCGCCGAGTTCTCCATCATCAACGGTAAAAAAAAATAGAAATAAAAGGAAATAAAATGGGCGGCATCAACAGATGGTTCAACACGATGACTTCCCAAGAGGTCACCCATCATAGTACTGCTCTCTCCCAAGCATGCTTAATTGAGGAGTTCTCATGGGATCTGATGTGCTGGTGCGATGGTGCCCGCTGGAGATTTTCCACAAATTGTTCTCATGCGGAACCCGTTCGTGCCGCGACAAGGCTTCGAAATAGCCAAAATCAGAGATAAGGGTCCATGGATGCTCTGCACATCATCGATGCGCAAAGATATTTATGGATTGGGGTCATAATGGCTAATCGGATGATCGTGCGTAAAGTTATGGTGATTTCCATGCGGCCTCGGCACGAGATGCGTGGATCAGCTGCGTGGGCCCCACGATGACTTTTTGGAGTCGATCACCGAGTTCTATGACGTCAACTGTAAAATAAAATAAAAATAAAAGGAAATAAATGAGCGACATCAACAGATGGTTCAACACGATGACTTCCAAGGAGGTCACCCACCATAGTGTTGCGCTCGCCCAAGCACGCTTTACTGAAGGGTACATAGGATTTAGTGTGCTGGTGCGGTCGCTCCCGTTGGAGATTTGTCGCAAATTATGCTCATGCGGAACCCGTCTTTGTCGTGGTATGCCTTCGAACTAACCAAAATTGGAGATACAGGTCCCTCTAGAAGCGCTTGCGGCACATCTACGCATCATGCGCCCCACAGAGATCTTTCCGGATTGGGGTCATAATTGAGAATCGGACGATCGTGCGTGAAATTATGGCATCGTACGCCTCCGCATGAACACAGATAAGTCCGCGTGGGCACGGCGGATCATATTTTTTTATTAGAGGCATCCGTCCACGAGGTTTTTAGTTCTCCAAGTTCTCCAGATGGTAAAATAAAATAAAATTAAAAAAAAAAATAAAATGGGCATAAATAGATGATTCAACATGATGACTTCCCGAGGTCTTGTCATAATCTCGCTATCGCATGCTTAAATGAAGAATTCCCATGTGATACGGTGTCTTAGTCGATGCCATTAGATTTGTAGCAAATTATCGCGTCTTTGAATCGTCATGCCTGAGTAAGGCTTCAAAATAGGAAATCGAGATCGGGTCTCCGTCGGATCGCCTTTTAATCTGCGCGTCGTGTGCCCCGCGGAGATCTTTCCAGATTGGGGTTATAATGGTGAATCGGACGATCGCATGGGAAGTTATAGCGATTTTCATGCATTCTCTACAAGAGAGGCGCGGATCAGCTGCGTGGGACCCACGACATGTGTTTTTCAGTCCGAGGCATCCCATCGATGACATTTTTGAAGTCGATTGCCGAGTTCTCCGGCGTCGATGGTAAAATAAAAAAAATAAAAGGAAATAAAATGGGTGGCATCAACAATTGGTTCAACACGACGACTTCCCAGAAGTTCACCGATCATACAACGGCTCTCGCCCAAGCATGCGAAGAGTTTCTCATGGGATCGGTGTCTTTGGTGCGGTTGTGCCGTAGATTTTTACGCAAATTGTGCTCATGAGGAACCCGACGTACCGGTAAGACTTGAAATAGCCAAATTGGAATCGTTCCGCGGATGTCTTTGCGCACATCTACGCATCATGCGCCCCACGAAGATCTTTCCGGATTGGGTCATAATGGCAAATCGGATGATTGTGCACAAAGTTATGGAGATTTCCATGCGGCCTCCACACGAGACACGTGGATCAGCTGCGTGGGCCCCATGGCTTGTGTTTTTTAGTTTGAGGCATCCCTTCTACGATGTTTTTGGAGTGGATCGCCAAGTTTTGTGGCATCAACAGTAAAATAAAATTAAAATAAAAGTAAATAAAATGGGCGACATCAATCGATGGTTCAACACGTTGGCTTCCCAAGAGGTCACCCATCTTAGTGCTGCTCTCGCCCAAGCACGCTTAATTGAAGAGTTCTCATAGGATCGGTGTCTTGTATGTTGCCGGAGATTTGCCATAAATTGTGCTCATATGGAACCCGTCTGTGCCATGGTAAGGCTTCAAAATAGCCGAAATCAGAGATACAGGTGCCGCTAGATGCACCTTTGGCACATCTGCGTGTCGTGTGCCCCACAAAGATCTTTCCGGATTGGGGTCATCGGCAATGCGTGGGGCGTAGTTATAGTGATTTATGTGGCCTCCGCCGCGAGATCGATTAGTGTGGGCACCACAACTCATATTTTTCAGTCTGAGGCATCCCATCGATGACATTTTCGGAGTCGATCGCCAAGTTCTTTGGTGTCAATGATAAAATAAAATAAAATAAATATAAAAGTAAATAAAATGGGCCGCATTAACAGATGGTTGAACACGACGATTTCCCAAGAGGTCACCCAACATAGTCTTGCTCGCCCGCTTAGCGATGATATCTCATGGGATGCGGTGTCTTTGTGCGTTTGGGAGATTTGTCACAAATTATGTTCATGCGGAACCCATCTGTGGCACGGTAAGGCTTCGAAATAGCTGAAATCAGAGATACAAGTCCCACGGATCTGAACCTCATCTCGTCGCCCGTGAAGATCTTTCCGGTTGGGGTCACAATGGCGAATCGATGATGCGTGCGATATTATCGCTTCCGTCGCGACCTACGCGAATGATCGGCCACCTAGGCCCCACAACTAGTGTTTTTTAGTTTGAGGCATCCCATCTACGATGTTTTCGGAGTCGATCACTGAGTTCTGTGGCATCAACGGTAAAATAAAATAAAATGGGCGGTATCGACATATGGTTCAACACAATGACTTCCTAGGAGGTCACCCATCATAGTGATGCTCTTGCCCAAGCACGCTTAACTGAAGAGTTCTCATATGGTTATCTGTGCTGGTGCGGTCACAACTGCTGGATATTTACTGTAAATTATGCTCATGCGGAACCCGTCCGTGCCGCGGTAAGGCTTTGAAATAAAATCAGATAGGTCCATGAAAACACGTTCGACATCCACATCGTCGCCGGCATCGAGATCTTTTCGGATTGAGGTCATAATGGTGAATCAGACAATCGTGCTCGATGTTATGGCGAGTTATGTGCGGCCTTGCGATCATAAATTAGCCATGGCCCCACGCTCTTATTTTTGATGCGAGTCATCCCATCGATGACATTTTTGGAATCGATCGCCGAGTTCTCCGGCGTCAATGGTAAAATAAAATAAAATAAAAAGAAAATAAAATGGGCGACATCAATAGATGGTTCAACACGATGACTTCCCAGGAGGTCACCCATCATCGCTCGCGCACACATAGTGAGTTCGATGTATCGATGTCTTTATGCGGTGTGCCCGCTAGAAATTTGCCATAAATCATGCTCATGCAGAACCCGTCCGTACCACGGTAAGGCTTCTAAATAGCCGAAATTAGAGAATCAGACCCATTGTGCACGAGCTCTGCGTCGTCGCCATAAGATCTTTCGGTTGGGGTCATAATGGCGAATCGGCGATGCGTGCGATGTTATGGCGATTTTCGTGCGGCCTCCGTGGCTAGTGTTTTTCAGTCTGCGTGGGCCCCATGGCTAGTGTTTTTCAGTCCGAGGCATCCCATCTACGACATTTTCTATGTCGATCGCGAGTTCTGTGGCATCAACGGTAAAATAAAATAAAATGGGCGGCATCGACAGATGGTTCAACACGATGACTTCCTAGGAGGTCACCCATCATAGTGATGCTCTTGCCGCTTAGCGAAGAGTTCTTGTAGGATTATATGTCTTTGATGCGGTGGTGCGTTGGAGATTTCTTTGCAAATTGTGCTCATGAGAAATCCGTCCGTGCTGCGGTAAGGCTTCGAAATACCCAAAACCAGAGATACGGGTCCAGCCAAATGCGTGTTTGGCACATCGGTTTGAGGTCATTATGGCGAATCGGATAATCGTGCACGAAGTTATGGCGATTTACGTGTGGCTACCACCACCACGAGTTGTGAATCGGTAGCACTCTTATTTTTTAGTCGAGGCATCCCATCGGACATTTTGATCGAGTTCTCCGGCATCAACGATAAAATAAAATAAAATAAAAATAAAAGAAAATAAATTGGGCGGCATCAATAGATGGTTTAACACGATGGCTTCCTAGTAGGTCACCCATCATAGTAATGTTTCGCAAGCACACTTAGTGAAGAGTTCTCATTGTATCAGTGCGCAGTGCGTGTCGCATCCACTTGAGATTTCTTTGCAAATTTTGTTCATGGTAACCCGCGGTAAAGGCTTTGAAATAGCGAAGAATTGGAGATGCGGGTCCAGAATCGCATGCGCTCATTATTATGATCGCCCGGTGAAGATCTTTCGGATTGGGGTCATAATGGGGCGATGCACTAAGTTATGGCGATTTACATGCGGCCTGATGCGAGAACCGTTGATGAGCCACGTGGGCCCAACAACTTGTGTTTTTCAGTTCGGGGTATCCCATCTATGACGTTTTCGGAGTCAATCACCGAGTTGTCCGACGTCAACGATTAAATAAAATAAAATAAAAATAAAAGGAAATAAAATGGGTGGCATCAATAGATGGTTCAACACGATGACTTTCCGGTCACCATCATCGTCTTTTTCTTCTTTCGGCTTAGCGAAGAGTTCTCATGATATCGGTGTCTGTGCTAGATATTTGCCGCAAATTGTGCTCATGTGGGTCCGGCTAGAAGCACATGCGGCTCATCTACCATCGTGGGCTCCACGATGATCTTTCCGGATTTGGGTCATAATGGAGAATCGGACGATCGTGCGTGAAGTTATGGCGATTTTGTCGGCGACCGCGAGGCATGTCGATGTGATGTTTTTAAGTCCCCATCTTCCCAATGTTTTGAGTCGGCGAGTTCTCATGATAAATAAATAAAATGAAATAAAAGGTGGCATCAGCGGATGGTTCAACATGTGGCGACTTCAAATCACCCATCATAATTAATCTACCCGCTTAGCGAAAAGTTCTGGGATGCGGTGTCTTTGGTGCGGTCAAGCCGCTAGAACTTTGCTATAAATTGTGCTCATCCGGAACTCTTCTGCCTCGAGAGCTTGAAATAGCGAAAATGGAGATCTGGTCATCGATTCCGGCTCATCTAGCGTCATGCGAGAAGATCTTTCAGGTCATAATGGCGAATCAGACGATCGTACGTGAACTTATCGCGATTTTCGTGTGGCCTGTGCACGAGATGCGCAATCCAACTGCGTGGGCCCCATAGCTCGTGTTTTTGATCGAGGCATCTCGGGCGATGTTTTGAGTGGATCCCGGTTATGCGGCGTTCCGCATGAGCACAATTTCGCAAATCTCCGGTGGTGGCCGCGACACGGATCACATGAGCACTTCAAGCGTCGCGTGGCGATCATGATGGGTGACCTCACGAAGTTGAAACCATCTTGATTCCTTTAATTTTAGACGATCTTAGAAAAACTCGACGATCGACTTCAGCTCGATGGGATGCCTGAAACATGAGTGGGGCCGATAACGCGTCTCATCAGGTCAATCGTCATAACTTCCACGAGTCGGTTCTGATCTAAAGATCTCCATGCGATGTGCAAATATGCCAAAGGCATCAGCGGAATCGTATATTGGTTATTTGAAGCCTTCGTGACGTATGCGAGTTCGCATGAATTTGCGGCAAATCTTCCGACGCGACGAACACCAGTCAAATGAACACTTTAGTTAAGCGTGCTTGGGTGAGCGATCTTATGATGAGTGACCTCACGGAGGGCATTGAACCATCTGATGCCTCCTTTTATTTTATTTTATTTTACCATTAACGCCGAGAACTTCGGTGATCGACAAAAGTCGTCGATGGAATGCCTCGGCGAAAACATTAGCGGTGGGCCCACGGTGATGTCGTGTGGAGGCCGTGAAATCTCCATAACTTCACGCCGATTGTCAGATTATATGACCCCAATCGAAAGATCTCCACGAACGATGGCGGTAGATGTAAAAGGCGCATTTGGCGATACCCGTATCTCCGTTTTCGGCAATTTCAAAGCCTTATCGTGACATCGGGTTCGCATGAGCACAATTTGTAAATCTCAGCGTGACGCACCGGCCACCATCACATAGAACTCTTGATTAAGCGTGCTTGGGCAAGAGCGGTACTTTGATGGGTGACCTCCTTCGTCGTTGAACCATCATTAATTTCCTTTATTTTATTTTATATTGGAGAACTTTGGAGAACTAGAGGTCATCATCGATGGGATGCATCTATATGAGTGGAGCCCCACGGCGCAATCTCGTCTGGCGCAAGGTATCTGAAATTGCCTTGGCGCGACCGATGCATTATGACCCTGTCGGAAAGATCTCAGGTGGGGCACGCGTCGGATGTGCCAAAGCGCATTTGGCGGGAACATCTCGATTTTCATCCTTACCATAGAACATCGTGTTCGCGCGAGCAATTTGCGGCAAATCTCCGGCGTGCAACCGCACCGACTCATCAAATGAGAACACTGATTGGCGTGCTTTGAGCGATATATGATGGGTGACCTCAGAAGTCGTGGCGTTGATCCTTGATGCCACCCATTTTATTTCCTTTTTTTATTTTATTTTACCGTTGGCCGGAGAACTTCGGTGACTCAAACCGTCGTCGATTGAATGCCGGTGGCGAAAACATGAGCCAATCGGCCGCATCATCGTGTGGAGCGCGTAAATCGCCATAACTTCTTGCTGTCGTGATTCGCCATTATGACACCAATCTGGAAAGATCTGCGGCGCCGATGCCAGATGTCTTAAGGTGCTTCCGGGGTATATATCCGATTTTGGCTATTTTGATGCCTTATAGAGGCACATATGGGTTCTGGATGAGCATAATTTGTGGCAAATCTCTAGCGGGTGTGACCACAACAGCACACCAGATCACATGAGAACTCTTCAGTTAAGCGTGCTTGGGTGAGATCGGTACTATGATGGGTGATCTCGTGGGAAGTCGTCATGTTAAACCATCTGTTGATGCGCCCATTTTATTTTATTTTATTTTTTCTTGTTGGCGTGAAAACTGAAGATGCGACTCCGGCGTCATCGATGGGATACCTCAGACTAAAAAACATGAGTCGTGGGGCCCACGTGCCTGGTTCGCGCATCTTGTGCGGAGGTCGCAAAGAAATTGCCATAACTTCATGCACGATCGTCTGATTTGCCATTATGACCCCAATCTGGAAAGATCTCTGCTGGGCGCATGACATGTAGATGGCGTGGTACATCGCGGGGACACGTATCTCGATCTATTTGAAGCCTTACCGCGACACGGACGGGTTAAGGATGAGAACAATTTGCGACATATCTCTAGCGGGCGCGACCACTCTAGCACACCATATTATATGAGAACTCTTCAGTTAAGCGTGCTTGGGTGAGAGTAGTACTATGATGAGTGATCTCCTTGGAAGTCGTCGCGTTGAACCATCTGTTGATGCCGCACATTTAATTTCCTTTTATTTTTATTTTATTTTACCGTTGACGCTGGAGAACTCGGGGATCGACTCTGAAATCGTCATCGATGAGATGCATCGGACTGAAAAACATGAGTCGTGGGGCCCACCGCAGGCGTCTGCGTCTTCGCAAATGAAATTGCCATAACTTCCGCGCGCACGTCCGATTTGCCATTATGACCCTAATCGAAAGATCTCGTGGACGCGCGACATCAGATGTGCCAAAGGCATTTGGCGGAATCTCGATTTCGATATTTTGAATCCTTACCAGAACAAGCGTGTTCGCGAGCGATTTGCGGCAAATCTCCGGCGTGATCACACACCGACACCAAATCAAATGAGAACGCCGGTTAAGCGTGCGCGAGCTGATGGGTGACCTCACGGAAGTCGTGATCCTTACGTTGATGCGCCCATTTTATTTCCTTTTATTTTTATTTTATTTTACCATTGACGTTGGAGAACTCAGCGATCGACTTTGAAAAGGTCATCGATGGGATGTCTCAGTCTGAAAAATACGAGCTATGGGGCCCACGCGATTGATCCGCATGTCTCGTGTGGAGGACGCACAAAAATCGCCATAACTTCACACACGATCATCCGGTTTGCCATTATGACCCCAATCCTAAAGGATCTCTGCGTGGCGCACGGCCCGCAGATGTGCAAAAGGCGCATATAGCGGGACTCGTATCTCTGATTTCGGCTATGTTGAAGCCTTATTGCAGCACGTACGGGTTCTCGATGAGCACAATTTGCGACAAATCTCCGGCGAGCGTGGCATAGCGGCATACATCACGAGAACTTCGTCGGTTAAGAGTGTTTGGGCAAAACGATCTTATGAGATGTGATCGTGGGAAGACGTCGTGTTGAACATGCGCCCATTTATTTTATTTTTATTTTATTTTACCGTTGGCGTCATAGAACTTCGAAGATCAACGGCGTCATCGATGGAATACCTCGCTCGTGGGGCCGAAAATAACTTTGCGCATGATCATCCGATTCGCCATTTTGACCCCAATCCAGAAAGATCTCTGCAGGGTGCACTACTCCTAGATGGCCAAAGCACATCTAGAGGGACCTATATCTCTCATTTCGACTATTTCAAAGCCTTACCATAGAACGGATGGGCTCCGCATGAGCATAATTTGCGGCAAATCTCCATCGGGCGTGACCACACCGACTGCAGTCCAGTGAATTCTTGATTAAGCAGTGCGAGCGATCTTATGAGATTCAACCACTTGGGAAGTTGTGTTGAACCGGTGATGCGCATTTTATTTCCTTTTATTTTATTTTACCATTGGCATGAGAACTCGAGAGATCGACACATCATCGATGGGGAGCCTTAGACTGAATAACATGAGTCAGGGCCGCAGTGTGTCGTCGTGTGGAGCCGCGAAAATCTCCATAACTGCGCCGCGATATTTGCCATTATGGCCCCAATCGGAAAGATCTCGCGGGGTGCATGACTCGAGATGTAAAAAGCGCATGAGAGACCATATCTCGATTTACTATTTGAAGCCTTACCGCGGCGCCGCGTCGGGTTACGCATCTTAAGAAGTCATCGTGTGATCTGAAGTGTTCTCATATGATCTGGTGTGCTGGTGCGGTCGCTCCCGCTGGAGATTTGTCACAAATTGTGCTCATGCAGAACTGGTATGTACTGTGGTAAGTCTTTGAAATAGCTGAAATCGGAGATACGGGTCCCTCTAGATGCACCATTGGCACATCTGCAGGTCGCGCGCCCCACGGAGATCTTTCTAGATTGGGGTCATAATGGCGAATCGAACGATCGTGCATGAAGTTATGGTGATTTTCGTGCGACTTCCACACGAGATGCACAGATCAGCCTCGTGGGCCCCACGGCTCATATTTTTCTCTATCTGAGGTATCCCATCGATGACGATTTCGGAGTCGATCTCCGAGTTCTCCGGCGTCAACGGTAAAGTAAAAAAAAGGAAATAAAATGGGTCGCATCTATAGATGGTTTAACTCGAAGACTTTCCAAGAGGTCACCCATCATAGTACTGCTCTCGCCCATGCACACTTAACTTAAGTGTTCTCATGTGATCTGGTGTCGCGGTGGCTCCCTGGAGATTTATCGATTGTGCTCATCTGAAACCGTGCGATGCGGTAAGTTTTGAAATAGCAGAACTTCGAGATACGGGTCCAGTAGATCGCCTTTTGGCACATCGGTGTCGTCGCGCCTGTGGAGGTCTTTCAATTGGGGTCATAATAGCATCGGATGATGCGCAAAGTTATGGCGATTTTTGTGGCCTCCGCAGGGCAGTGGATCGCCCGTCATTTGACTCATGTTTTTGGTCAGTCATCCCATCCATGAAATTTTCAGAGTTGATCGCCGAGTTCTCCAGCGTTAATGGTAAAATAAAATAAAAATAAAAGGAAATAAAATGGGCGGCGTCAACAAATGGTTCAACATGATGACTTCCCAGGAGGTCACCCATCATCTTGCTCTTACCTAAACGCAGCGAAGAATTCTCATGAGATCGGTGTCTTTGGTGGTCGCCCTGAAGATTTTGCCACAAATTGTGCTCATGTTGAACCCGTCCGTGCCACGGTAAGCCTTCGAAATAGCCGAAATCGGAGATACGGGTTTGGCACATCTGCGCTTCGTACACCCCACGGAGATCTTTCTAGATTGGGGTCATAATGGTGAATCAGACGATCATGCGCGAAGTTATGGAGATTTACGTGCGCCTCCACGAGGCGTCGGATCGCCTGAGCCCCGGCTTGTGTTTTTTTTTCGCGAGGCATCCCATTGACGACGATTTCGGAGTTGATCACCGAGTTCTCCGGCGTCAACGGTAAAATAAAATAAAAAAAGGAAATAAATGGGCCGCATCTAAAGATGTTTCAATGCGACGACTTCCAAGGAGGTCACCCATCATAATCTTTGCCCAAGCACACTTAAGCAATTATTCTCATGTGATGGTGTAATGCGGTCTCCCATTTGTTAAATTATGCTCATGCGGAACCGATACATGCCGCGGTAAGTCTTCAAAATAGCCAAAATCAGAGATACGGGTCTCATTAGATATGCCTTTGGCACATCTGCGGGTCATGCGCCCTACGAAGATCTTTCCGGATTGGGGTCATAATGGCGAATCGGACGATTGTGCGCGAAGTTATAGTGATTTCCGAGCGGCCACCGCACGAGACGTGCGGATCAGTCGAGTGGGTCTCATGGCTCGTGTTTTTTAGTTCGAGGCATCCCATCAACGATATTTTCGGAGTTGATCGCCGAGTTCTCCAGCGTCAACTGTAAAATAAAATGGGCGGCATCAATAGGTCGTTCAACACGATGACTTCCTAGGAGGTCACCCATCATAACTGCTCTAGCTGAAGCACGCTTAACCACAGAGTTCTCATTAGATCTGGTGTGCTGGTGCGGTCGCACCCGCTGGAGATTTGCTGCAAATTGAGCGCATTTGGAACCCATCCGTGTCGCGGTAAGGCTTCAAAATAGCCGAAATCGAATATACGGGTCCCGCCAGATGAGCCTGTGGCACATCCGCGCATCATGCGCCCCGCGGAGATCTTTCTGGATTGGGGTCATAATGGCGAATCGGATGATCGTGCGCAAAGTTATGGCAATTTTCGTGTGGCCTCCACACTAGATGTGCGGATCAGCCGCTTGGGTCGTGTTTTTCAGTCTGAGGCATCCCAACGACAACATTTTCGGAGTCGATCGCCAAGTTCTCTGGCGTCAATGATAAAATAAAATAAAAAAAGGAAATAAATTTTGCAGCATCAATAAATTGTTCAACACGACGAATTCCCATGGGTCCCATCATAAGCTTGCTCTGCAAACGCTTAACTAAATAGTTCTTATGGGATTTGGTGTCTTGGTGTGATCGCACCCATTGGACATTTTCCACAAATTGTTCTCATGTGGAACCCATCCGTGTCGCGGTAAGGTTTCGAACTAGCCAAAATCGGAGATACGTGTCCTGCGAGATGCCCCTGCGGCTCATCTGCGCGTCGTGCGCTCCGCGAAGATCTTTCCGGATTGGGGTCATAATGGTGAATCGGATGATCGTACGCGACGTTATGGCGATTTTCGTGCGACCTCCACTCGAGATGCATGAATCAGTCGAGTGGGCCCCACGACTCGTATTTTTCAGTTTAAGGCATCCCATCGACGACATTTTCGGAGTTAATCTCCTAGTTCTCCTGCGTCAATGAAAAATAAAATAAAAATAAAGGAAATAAAATGGGCGGATGGTTTAACGATGACTTGAGCCACTCATAGTACTACTCTGCCCATGCAGCTTAGCGAAGAGTTCTCATGAGATCGGTGTCTGTGTGCGGTTCGCCGTTGGAGATTTGCCACAAATTGTGCTCATATGGAACCCGTTTATGCTGCGGTAAGGCTTCCAAATAGCCCAAATCGAGGATCTGGTCGCCGATGCACTGTCATCGGCGTCGTGCGCAGATCTTTTAGTTGGGGTCATAATGGCGAATCTGATCATGCGAGTTATGGTGATTTTATGCGGCCGCACGAACCGATCGCATGGGTCCCACGGCTCATGTTTTTTAGTTCGAGGCATCCAATCGACGACGTTTTTGGAGTTTATCTTTGAGTTCTCCAGTTTCAACGGTAAATAAATAAAATAAAAAATATGATGGTTCAGCGATGAGGGAAGACATCATATCTTCTTGAGATGCTTAGCGAAGAGTTCTCATGTGTCTAGTCAGTAATGTGCGCCAAATTTGTGCTCATGTGGAACCGGTGTCATGGTAAGGCTTCTAAATAGTCAAGATACATGTCCATTGCGCTTTGCTTTGGCACATCATGCATCACCGCCCGCAAAATCTTTACGGATTGGGGTCATAATGGCGAATCAGATGATCGTTCGCGAAGTTATGACAATTTTCGTGCGGCCTCCACACGAAATGGGCGGATCAACCGCGTGGGCCCTATGACTCATATTTTTCATTCCGAGGCATCCCATCTTTGATGATTTTAGAGTCAATCGTCGAGTTCTCTGGCATCAATGATAAAATAAAATAAAAAGAAATGAAAATAAAATGGGCAGCATCAACAGATGGTTCAACACGACTTCTCAGGTCACCCATCATAATCTGCGCTCACCCAAAACACGCTTAACGAAGAGTTCTCATGTGATGCGGTGTCTTTATTGCGGTTCGCCCGATATTTTCGCAAAATGTGCTCATGAAACGATGTGGTAAGGCTTGAAATAGCTGAAATCAGAGATATGAGATGTGCCTTTGGCCCATCTGAACGTCGTGCGCCCGGCAGATATCTTTCTAGAATGGGGTCATAATGTCGAATCGGACGATCGTGCATGAAGTTATGGCGATTTCAATGCGGCCTCCACACAAGATGTGCGGATCAGTGGCATGGGCTCCACGACTCATGTTTTTTAGTATAAGGCATCCCATCGACGACGGTTTCGGTGTCGATCTCCGAGTTCTCTGGCATCAATGGTAAAATAAAATAAAAATAAAAGAAAATAAAATGGGTGGAATCAACAGATGGTTCAACGCGATGACTTCCATGGAGGTCACCCATCATAGTACTACTCTCGCTTAAACGCTTAGAGTTCTCAAGTGATCTGGTGTGGAGGTGCGGTCGCTCCCGCTGGAGATTTGCCACAAATTGTGCTCATGCGGAACCCGTACGTGTCGCGGTAAGGCTTCCAAATAGCTGAAATCAAAGATACGGGTCCCTCCAGATGTGCCCCGATTGTGGTCATAATGGCAAATCGGACGATCGTGCACGAAGTTATTGCAATTTCCATGCGGCCTCCACACGAGATGCGCGGATTGCCGTGTAGGCCCCACGGCTTATTTTTTTTCATTCCGAGGCATCCCATCTACGACGTTTTCAGTCGATCGAGTTCGGCGTCGATGATAAAATAAAATAAAATAAAAGAAAATAAAATCGGCATCAGCAGATGGTTCAACACGATGATTGTCGAAGGTCACCCATCATTATCTCGCCCAAATGCAGCTTAGCGAAGAGTTCTCATGGGATCTGGTGTGATGGTGCGGTCGCGCCTGCTGGACATTTGCCGCAAATTGTGCTCATGAGGAACCCTTACGAGTCGGGGTAAGGCTTCGAAATAGTTGAAATGAATCGAGTTCCCGTGCGCTTGCGTCTCATCACGCGTCGTGCGTGGAGATCTTTGGTTGGGGTTATAATGGCGAATCAGACAATCGTGCGTGAAGTTATGGTGATTTTCGTGCGGCCTCCGTATGAGATGTGCGAATCAGCCACGTGGGCCCAATGGGTCATCTTTTTCTGTCCGAGGCATCCCATCAATGACATTTTCGGAGTCGATCACCGAGTTCTCCAGCTTCAACAGTAAAATAAAATAGAAATAAAAAAAATGGGTGGCATCAACACATGGTCCAACACGATGACTTCCTAGGAGGTCACCCATCAATCTTTGCTCGCCCAAAGCACGCTAACGCGAAGAGTTCTTATGGGATGCGGTGCTAGTCGTCGATCGCCGGAGATTTTCGCAAATTGTGCTCATACCGTCTCAGAAGGCTTCAACTAGTCAAAATCGGTGATACTGCCAAATGAGCGCTCATCTACGCCATGCGCCGGGAGATCTTTCTAGATTGGGATCATAATGGACGATCGATCGGCGAAGTTATGATTTTTCCTTCCACACGATGCCGCGGATCACCGGTCTCATTAACCATGAATCCCAGAATCCCATCGATGTCATTTTTGGGGTCGATCGCCAAGTTCTATAGCATCAACAGTAAAATAAAATAAAGTAAAATGGATGGCATCAACATGGTTCAACACGCGACGATTTCAGAGGTCATCGCATCGCTTCGCCAAGCAAGCTTAGAAGAGATCTCGCGGGATATGGTGTCGGTGCGTCGCGCCCGGAGCTTTGCTGCAAATTGTGCTCATCCAGAACCCTTCCGTGCTGCGGTAAGGCTTCGAAATAGCCGAAATCGGAGATACGAGTCTCGCCAGATGCGCCTGCGGCTCATCTGCGCGTCGTGTGCCAAGCGGAGATCTCTCCGGATTGGGGTCATAATGGCGAATCGGACCATCGTGCGCGAAGTTAAGGCAATTTCCGTAAGGCCTCCACACGACGGATCGCCAGGACCTACGCTCATATTTTTAAGTCTGAGGTATCCCATTGATGACATTTTCGGAGTCGATCGCCGAGTTCTCCGACGTCAACGATAAAATAAAAAAACACGAGTCATGGGACCTCGTGGGCGAGAGCAGTACTGTGATGGGTGACCTCTTGGGAAGCCGTCATGTTGAACCATCTGTTGATGCTGCCCATTTTATTTCCTTTTATTTTTATTTTAAGTTACCATTGATGCCGAAGAACTCAGCGATCGACTCGAAAAATGGAGGATATGCGCGTCTCGTATGGAGGTCGCACTGAAATCGCCATTACTTCGCGCACGATCGTCCGATTCGCCATTATGACCCCAACCAAAAGATCTTCGGCGCGACGCCGCCAAAGGCGAGCGGGACCATTCCGATTTCTCCATTGGCCTACGGCACGGACGGGTTCCAAATGAGAACAATTTGTGACAAAGCTCCGTGCGCGACCGCAACAACCGCATCCCATGAGAACTCTTCGCGCGTGCTTGAGCGAGAGCATTATGATGGGTGACCTCCTAGAAGTCATCGTTTGAACCATCTGCTGATGCCGCCCATTTTATTTCTTTATTTTATTTATTTTACCGCTGACACCACAGAACCGGGTGATCTCGACGCCGTCGATGGGATGCCGTGATCAAAAAACACAAACCCGAAAGATTCGCGGGGGAGCACGATGCGTAGATGTGCCGCAAGCGCATCTAGGAGGACTCGCATCTCTAATTTTGGCTATTTTCTGTGGCATAGACGGGTTCCGCATGAGAACAATTTGCGACAAACCTTCAGCGGGTGCGACTGCACTAGCACACCAGATCCCATGAGAACTCTTCAGTTAAGCATGCTTGGGCGAGAGTAGTACTATGATGCGTGACCTCTTGGGAAGTTATCGTGTTGAATCGTCTGTTGATGCCGCCCATTTTATTTCCTTTTATTTGTATTTTATTTTACCATTGACGCCGGAGAACTCGGCGATTGACTCCAAAAATGTCATCGATGGGATGCCTCTGACTGAAAAACACGAGCCGTGGGGCCCACGCGCTGATCCGCGCATCTCGTGCAGAGGCCGCATGGAAATTGCCATAACTTCACGCACGATCGTCCGATTTTCCATTATGAGCCCAATCCGAAACGATCTCTGTAGGGCGCAGGATGCGCAGATGAGTCGCAGCGATCCCGATTTATCCATATTTCCCTTATCAAGCACCGACGTGGTTCCCGGATGAGCACAATTTGCGACAAATCTCAAGGGGGCCAAAGACACACAAGATCCCATGAGAACTCTTCGCTAAGCTGCGCTAGGTGAGTAGTTATGATGGGTGACCTCTTGGGAAGTGGTCATGTTGATCAATCTATTAATGCCGCGCATTTTATTTTTTTAAATTTTTATTTCATTTTAACGTTGACACCGTAGAACTCAGAGATTGACTCCAAAAACGTCATCGATGGGGTGCCTCGGACTAAAAAATATGAGTCGTGGGGCCTACGTGGCTGATCCGTGCATCTCGTACGGAGGCCGCACGAAAATCGCCATAACTTCACACACGATCATCCGATTCGCCATTATGACCCCAATCCGGAAAGATCATCATGGAGAGCACGACGCGTAGATGTGCCACAGGCGCATTTGGCGTGTCCCGTATCTCCGATTTCAGTAAGTTGGAAGCCTTACTGCGGCACAGACGGGTTCCGGATGAGCTCAATTTGCGAAAAATCTCCAGCGAGCGCGACCGCACCAGCACAACAGATTCCATGAGAACTCTTTAGTTAAGCATGCTTGGGCGAGAGCAGTATTATGATGGATGACCTCCTGGGAAGTCATCGTGTCAAACTATCTATTGAGACCGCCTATTTTATTTTCATTTATTTTTATTTTATTTTACCTTTGATGCCGCAGAACTTGGCGATTGACTCCAAAAATGTCATCGATGGGATGCCTCGAATTGAAAAATTGAGTCGTGGAGCTCACTTAGTTGATCCGTACATCTCGTGTGGAGGCCTCATGAAAATCACCATAACTTCGCTCATGATCGTCTGATTCGCCAAAATGACCCCAATTCGGAAAGATCTCCGCAAGGTGCATGATGCGCAGATGTCCCGTAGGTGCATCTGTTGGGACCTATATCTCCGATTTTGGCTATTTCGAAGCCTTACCGCGGCATGGATGGGTTTCGGATGAGCTCAATTTAAGGCAAATCTCTAGTGGGCGTGACATCACCAGCACACTAGATCCTATGAGAACTCTTCAGTTAGGCATGCTTGGGCGAGAGTAGTACTATGATGAGTGACCTCCTCGGAAGTCATCGTGTTGAACCATTCGTTGATGCCACCCATTTTATTTTCGTTTATTTTTAATTTATTTTACCGTTGATGCCGGAGAACTCAGCGATCAACTTCGAAAATGTCATCGATGGGATGCCTCGGACTGAAAAAAAATGAGCCGTGGGGCCCATGCGGCTGATCCACACATCTCGTGTGGAGCCGCACAAAATTTGCCATAACTTCATGGACGATCGTCCTATTCACCATTATGACCCCAATCCGGAATGATCTCTGCAGGGCACACGACGCGCAGATGAGTCGCAGGCACATCTGGCGGGACCAATATCTCTGATTTCAGTTATTTCAAAGCCTTACCGCAACGCAGACGGGTTCTGCATGAGCATAATTTGCTGAAAATCTCCAGCGGGCGCGACCGCACCAGCACACCAGTTCACATGAGAGCTCTACAGTTAAGCATGCATGGGCGAGAGCAGTACTATGATGGGTGACCTCCTAGGATGTCGTCATGTTGAACCATCTTTTGATGCCTTGCATTTTATTTCCTTTTATTTGTATTTTTTCTTAACATTGATGCCAGAGAACTCAGCGATCGAATCTGAAAATGTCATCGATGGGATGCCTCGGACTGAAAAACACGAGCCATGCGGCCCACTAGGCTGATCTACATGTCTCGTGTGGAGGCCGCATGTAAATCGACATAACTTCGCACACGCTCATCTGATTCTCCATTATAACCCTAATCTAGAAAGATCTCCGCAGGACGCACGACGCGCAGATGAGCCGGAAGCGCATCTAGCGGGCCCCGTAACTCCGATTTCGGTTGTTTTAAAGCCTTACAGTGGCACGAATGGGTTCCGCATTAGCACAATTTGTGGCAAATCTCAGTAGCACGCCAAAGTGATCCCATGAGAACTCTTCGCGTGCTTAAGAGCGATATGATGGGAAGTCATCGTGTTGGACCATTTGTTGATGCCGCCCATTTTATTCCTTTTATTTTTATTTTATTTTATCGTTGTTGCCCGAGAACTCAGCGATCGACTCTGAAAACATCGTCGATGGGATGCCTCGGATTGAAAAACATGAGTCGTGGGGCCCACACGTCTGATCCACGCATCTCATGTGGAGGCCGCACAAAAATTTCCAAAATTTTGCGCACGATCGTCCAATTCGTCATTATGACTTCAATCTGGAAAAGATCTCCACCGGGCGCACGACTCGTAGATGTGCCGCAGGTGCATATGGCGAGACCCGTATCTTCGATTTTGGCTATTTCAAAACCTTACTGCGGCACAGACAGGTTCCACATGGGCACAATTTGCAGCAAATCTCCAGCGGGTGCGATAGCACCAGCACACCAGATCCTATGTGAACTCTTCAGTTAAGCTTATTTGGGCGAGAGTAGTACAATGATGGGTGACCTCATGGGAAGTCGTCGTGTTTAACCATCCGTTGATGCCGCCCATTTTTTTTATTTTTTTTAAATTTATTTTACAGTTGACGCCGAAGAACATAGCGATTGACTCAAAACGCGTCAAAATGCCTCTTGAAAAACACGAGCCGCACGCGATGATCCGCGATCTCATGTGGAGCCGCATGAAATTGCCATAACTTCGACGATCCCCGATTCGCCATTATGACCCCAATCCGAAAAGATCAACATGGGGCGCACGATGAGCAAATAAGCTACAATCGCATCTGGCCGGACCCGTATCTCTGATTTTGGCTATTTTGAAGCCTTACAGCGGCACGGAAGGGTTCCGAATGAGCATAATTTGCAGCAAAGTTCTAGCGGGTGCGACCGCACCAACACACCAAATTCCATAAGAACTCTTCAGTTAAGCATGCTTGGGCGAGAGAAGTAATATGATGGGTGACCTTCTGGGAAGTTGTCCTGTTGAACCATCTGTTGATGCTGCCCATTTTATTTCATTATGAGCCTAATCTAGAAATATCTCCGTGGGGCGCACGACGAGCAGATGAGACAAAGGCTCATCTAGTGTGACCCGTATCTCTGATTTCGGCTATTTCGAAGCCTTACCGTGGCACGGAGGGGTTCTGAATGAGCACAATTTGTCTCAAATCACCAGCGAGCACAACCGAACCAGCACACCATATCACATGAGAACTCTTCAGTTAAGCGTGCTTGGGTGACAGCAGGCCTATGATGGGTGACCTCCTGGAAGTCGTCATGTTGAACCATCTGTTGATGCCGCCCATTCCTTTTATTTTTACTTTATTTTATCATTGATGCCGGAGGACTCGGTGATCGACTCCGAAAATGTCATTGATGGGATGCCTCAGACTAAAAAACACAAGCCACGGGGACCACGCGTTGATCACGCTCGCGTGGCGGCCGCACTAAAAATTTTAACTTCATGTACGATCGCCTAATTTGCCATTATGACCCCAACTGAAAATCTCGGGCGACGACGTGAAGATGAGTAGCGATCCGAGGGACCAGATTCTCGATTTTGGCTACTTCGAAGCCTTACCGTGATATGGACGGGTTCCAGATAAGCACAATTTGTGACAAATCTCTAGCGGACTCAACCGCATCAGCACACCAGATCACATGAGAACTCTTCGCCAAGCGTAGATCAGATATTACGGTGACCTCCTGAAGTCGCCGTGTTGAACTATATTGATGCCATTTTATATTATTTTAATTTTATTTTACCATTGACGCCGCAGAACTCAGAGATTGACTCCAAAAATGTCATCGATGGGATGCCTCAGATTGAAAAACATGAGATGTGGGGCCCACGCAGATGGTTTACGCATCTCGTGCAAGTGCCGCACAAAAATCGCTGTAACTTCGCGCATGATTGTCTGATTCGCTATTATGACCCCAATCTAGAAAGATCTCTGTGGGGTGCACGATGCGCAGATGAGCCGCAGGTGCATCTGGCAGAACCCGTATCTCCGATTTTGGCTAGTTCGAAGCCTTACCGTGACATGGAATAGTTCCGGATAAGCAGTTTATAAATCTCCAAATGGCAAGACCGCAAAAGACACCGCATCACATGAGAACTCTTCGCTTAAGCGTGCTTGGCGAGAGCTATGATGACGCCCCGGAAGTCATCATGTTGATGCCGCCCATTTTATTTTGTTTTATTTGAATTTTATTTTAACGTTGAAGCTGGAGAACTTGGCGATCGACTCCAAAAAAGTCATAGATGGGATGCCTCGATCAAAAAAACACGATGAGGCCGCGCCGATCCACTCATCTCGTGTGGATGCCGCGAAATTGCCATAACCGTGCGATGCGATCGCCGATTCTATGACCCAATAAAGATCTCCGCAGGCCGATGTGTGGTGAGGAAAAGCGCTAAGGGACTGTATCTCTAATTTTGACTATTTCAAAGCCTTACCATGACACAGAAGGGTTCCGGATGAGCACAATTTGCGGCAAAGCTCCAGTGGGCGCAACCGCACGAGCACACCAAATCCCATAAGAACTCTTCAGTTAAGCGTGCTTGGGAGACAATAGTACTATGATGGGTGACCTCCTTGGAAGTCGTCATGTTGAACCATTTGTTGATGCTGCCTATTTTATTTTCTTTTATTTTTATTTTATTTTACCGTTGACACTGGAGAACTCGACGATCGACTCTGAAAATATCATTGATGGAATGCCTCAGACTGAAAAACATGAGCCGTGGGGCTCACAACGCTGATCTGCGTGTCACGTGCAGAGGTCGCGCAGAAATCACCATAAATTCACGCAAAATTGTCTGATTCACCATTATAAGCCCAATCCGGAAAGATCTACAAGAGGCGCACGACGCATAGATGAGCCAAATCGCTTATGGCGGGACTCGTATCTCTATTTCAAGCCTTACCGCAAAGACGGACGAAGTTCATGAGCATAATTGCCAAATGTCGCGACTTCACCAACACACTAGATCCTATGACAACTCTTTAGTTAAGGGTGTTTGGCCGAGAGCAGTACTGTGATGGGTGACCTCCTGGAAAGTTATCGTGTTGAACTATCTGTTGATGCCACCCATTTTATTTCCTTTTATTTTTATTTATTTTATCGTTGACACTAGAGAACACGGTGATCGACTCCGAAAATGTCATCGATGGGATGCCTCAGACTGAAAAACATGAGCCGTAGGGCCCATGCAGATGATCCACGCATCTCGTGTGGAGCCACATGAAAATTGCCATAACTTCATGCACGATCGTTCGATTATGACCATTCGAAAGATCTCCGGGGCGACACGAACGCAGATGTACAGTACATATAGCGGATCCGGTTCCAATTTCAGCTATTTTGAAGCCTTACCGTGACATGGTCTGATTCCGCACGAGCATAATTTGCGAAATCGCGCGACAACCCGTAACGAACACCGCATCCATGAGAACTCTTCAGTTAAGCGTGCTTGGACGAGAGCAGTACTATGATGGGTGACCTCTTGGGAAGTCATCGTGTTGAACCATCGGTTGATGAGGCCCATTTTATTTCCTTATATTTTTTTATTTTGTCGTAGATGCTTGAGAACTCGGCGATCGATTCCGAAAACGTCATCGATGGGCTGCCTCGGACAAAAAAAACATGAGCCGTGAGGCCAATGTGGCAAATCTGCTCATCTCGTGCAGAGGCTGCATGGAAATCCCCATAATTTCACGTGCGATTGTCCGATTCTCCATTATGACCCCAATCCGAAAAGATCTCCACGGGGAGCAGGATGCGAAGATGTGCCGCAAGCACATCTAGCGGGACACGTATCTCCGATTTTGGCTATTTCGAAGCCTTACCGCAAAGATGGATGAGTTCGAAAGCACAATTTGTGGAAAAACGGCACAACCGCAGACAAAGACACCGCTTTACATGAGAACTCTTGAAACGCGTGCTTGGGAGAGAGCAAGATTTATGATGGGTGACCTCCTGGGAAGTCGTCAAATTGAACCATCTTTTGATGCCTTGCATTTTTTTTCCTTTTATTTGTATTTTATTTTAACGTTGATGCTCGAGAACTCGACGATTGACTCCAAAAATGTCATAGATGAGATGTCTCAGACTGAAAAATACGAGCCGTGGGACCCACTAGGCTGATTCGTGCATTTTGTATGGAGGTCGCACCGAAATCGCCATAACTTCACGCACGATCGTCCATTTCGCCATTATGACCCATATCCAGAAAGATCTCCGCGGACGGGTTCCGCATGAGCACAATTTGTGGCAAATCTCCAGTGGGCGCGACTGCACCAGCACAGATAATCCTACAAGAACTCTTCAATTAAGTGTGCTTGGGCAAGAGCATCACTATGATGGGTGACCTCCTAGGAAGTCATCGTGTTGAACCATCTGTCGATGCCGTCCATTTTATTTTATTTTACCATTGATGTCGCAGAACTCGACGATCAACTCCGAAAACGTCGTAGATGGGATGCCTCAGACTGAAAAATACTAGTCATGGGGCCCACGTGGCTGATCCGCACATATCGTGCATAGGCCGCATGAAAATCACCATAACATCGTGCAGGATTGTCTGATTCACCATTATGACCCCAATCCGAAAAGATCTTCACGGGGCGCACGACGCGCATATGAGCTTCAAGCGCATCTGGATGAACATGTATCTCTGATTTCAGCTATTTTGAAGCCTTACCGTGGCACGGATGGGTTCCGCATGAGCATAATTTACGGCAAATCGCTAGCGGGCGTGGCCGTACTAGCACACCATATCCCATCAGAACTCCTCATTTAAGTGTTCTCGGGCGAGAGGTGTACTATGATGGGTGACCTCCTAGGAAGTCGTCGTGTTGAACCATCTGTTGATGCCGCCCATTTTATTTCATTTTTATTTTATTTTATTTTATCATTGACGCTAGAGAACTCGACTATCGACTCCGAAAATGTCATCAATGGGATGCCTCAAAGTGAAAAATAAGAGCCGTGGGGCCCACGCAGCTGATCCGTCTGTGTCGTGCGGAGGCCACACGTAAATCGCCATAACTTTGCGCACGATTGTCTGATTCGCCATTATGACCTCAATCCGGAAAGATCTCTGCAGGGCGCAGATGCACAGATGTGCCAAATGCGCATTTGGAGGGACCCGTATCTCCGATTTCGGCTATTTCGAAGCTTTACTGCGGGTGCGACCGCACCAGCACAGATAATCCTATGAGAACTCTTCAATTAAGCGTGCTTGGGCAAGAGCATCACTATGATGGGTGACCTCCTAGGAAGTCATTGTGTTGAACCATCAATCGATGTCGCCCATTTTATTTTATTTTATTTTTATTTTATTTTATCGTTGATGCCGCAGAACTCGACGATCGACTCCAAAAATATCATAGATGGGATGCCTCAGACTGACAAACACTTGTTGTGGGGCCCACGCGGCTGATCCGCGCATCTCGTGCAGAGGCCGCACAGAAATTGCCTTAACATCACGCACGATCGTCTGATTCGACATTATGACCCCAATCCAATGATCTTGGCGAGACGGCAGATTAGCTGCATCTAGCGGACTCGATTCTCGATTTCTTGCCTTACCGTACGACGGGTTCCCCATGAGCATAATTTGCAGCAAATCTCTAGCACACCAGATCCCATGAGAACACTTCAGTTAAGCCCATTTTATTTTCTTTTATTTATATTTTATTTTATTTTACCGTTGATGCCGAAGAACTCGATGATCGACTCCGAAAACATCATCGATGGGATGCCTCGAACTGAAAAATATGAGCCGTTGGGGCCACGCGGCTGATCCGCGTCTCGTGCGGAGGCCGCATGTATATCACCATAACTTCGTGTATGATTTTCTGATTCGCTATTATGACCCAAATCCGGACAGATATTTGTGAGGCAGACGAGCAGTGCGATGCCAAATCTAGCTCAATATCTCGATTTCAATTAAGCCTTACCGCGACGGATGGGTTCTCGATGAGCAATTACACAGAATTTTAGTGTGTACCACCAACACACCAGATCCTATGAGAACACTTTAGTTAAGCGTGCTTGGGTGAGAGCAGCACTAAGATTGGTGACCTTCTAGGAAGTCATCGTCTTGAACCATCGGTTGATGCCGCCTATTTTATTTACTTTTATTTTTATTTTATTTTACCGTTGACGCCGCAGAACTTGGTGATCGACACCGAAAATGTCGTAGATGAGATGCTTCGGACTAAAAAACACAAGTCGTGGGTCCCACGTAGCTGATCTGCGCATCTCGTGTGGAGGCCGCATGGAAATCTCCATAACTTTGCGCATGATCATCCGATTCGTCATTCTGACCCCAATCCGGAAAGATCTTCGCGGGGCACACGACGCTTGTGCCACAAGCGCATCTAGCGGAACTCGTATCTCCGATTTTGGCTATTTTGAAGCCTTACCACGGCACGGACGGGTTCCGCATGAGCACAATTTGTGGAAAATCTACAGCGGGTGCATCAGGACCAACACACCAGATCCCATGAGAACTCTTCAGTTAAGCGTGCTTGGGCGAGAGTAGTAGATGATAGGTGAACTCCTGAGAAGTCATCGTGTTGAACCAATTGTTGATGCCACCTATTTTATTTACTTATATATTTTTTTTATTATACAATCGACGCTGGAGAACTCGGCGATCGACTCCGAAAATGTCATCGATGGGATGCCTCGGACTGAAAAACACGAGCCATGGGGCCCACGCAGCTAATCTGTGCCTCTCTTGTAGAGAATGCACGAAAATCGCCATAACTTCCCGCACGATCGTCTGATTCACCATAATAACCCCAATTCAAAAAAATCTCCGTTGGGCGCACGACGCGGAGATGTGCCAAAGGCGCATCTGGCGGGACCCGTATCTTTGATTTCTGCTAATTCGAAGCCTTACCGCGACACGAACGGGTTCAACATCAGCACAATTTGTTGTAAATTTCCAACGGGTGTGACTACACCAGCACACCAGATCACATGAGAACTCTTCATTTAAGCGTGCTTGGGCCAGAGCAGTACTATGATGGATGACCTCCTGGGAAGTCGTCGTGTTGAATCATCTATTTATGTCACCCATTTTATTCCTTTTTATTTTTATTTTATTTTACCATTGACGTCAGAGAACTCGGCGATAAACTCTAAAAACGTCATGGATGGGATGCCTCGGACTGAAAAATATGAGCCTTGGGGCCCACGCGGCTGATCCTAGCATCTCATGCGGAGGCGGTACAGAAAACACCATAATTTCTCGCACAATCATCCGATTCGCCATTATGACCCCAAACCGAAAAGATCTCCATGGGGCGCATGCTGCGCAGATGTGTCGCAAGCGCTTCTAGTGGGACCTATATCTCCGAATTTGGTTATACAAGTGGTAGAGATGTGGGATGAGCACGGCCATGAATTTCGCGACACACGACACTAGATCTTATGAGAACCCTTCGCTTAAGAGAGTCCTTGGAAGCAACACTATGATGGGTGACCTTCTAAGTCGCCGCGTGTTGAACCATCTCTTGATGCCCATTTATTTCCTTTTATTTTTATTTTATTTTACCGTTGTAGAACTCATCAACTCCAAAATGTCATTGATGGGATGCCTTGAAAAAAAAACATGAGCCGGGGCTCATTTGATTGCGCGGCTTCATGCCGCCGCTGAAATCGCCATAACTTTGTGCACGATCATCCGATTAGCCATTATCACCTCAATCTGGAAAGATCTTCACCGGGAGCACAACGCTTGATGTGTGTATCTGGTGGGACCCAGATCTTGATTTCGGCTTAAGCGCACGCACGAAACGGGTTCGCATGAGCATAATTTGTGGAAAATCTCTAGCGCGACACACCGACACCGGATCCCATCAACTCCTTAAACGCGTTTCGAGAGCGCATTATGATGGGTGACCTACTAGGAAGTCCGTGTTGAACCATCTGTTGATGCCTCCCATTTTATTTCCTTTTATTTTATTTTATTTTATTTTATCATTGACAGGAGAACTTCATCGACTCCAAAATGTTGTCAATGGGATGCCTCAAACGAAAATAAGAGTCGGGGCCCACGCACATCTCACATCTAGGCCGCACTTAAATCGCCATAACTTCGTGCACGATTGTCTAATTCGCCATTATGAACTAAATCCGGAAAGATCTTTGCAGGGCACACGATGTGCCAAAGCAAACGCATTGTGGGACTCATTCCAATTTCGACTATTTGCACGCACTGACGGGTTCCGCATGAGCACAATTTAAAAATCTCCGAGGGGTGCAACCGCGACGAGATAATCCTATGATAACTCTTCAGTTAAGCGTGCTTGGGCAAGAGCATAACTATGATGGGTGACCTCCTAGGAAGTCATCGTGTTGAACCATATGTCGATGTCACCCATTTTATTTTCTTTTATTTTTAATTTATTTTACCATTGAGGAACTCGGCGACTATGAAAATGTCGATGGGGGATGCCTCGTAATGAAAAACATGAGCCAGGCCCACGGTGATCCAGATCTCGTGGAGGCCACATGGAAATTGCTATAACATTATACACGATCGTCTGATTTGCCATTATGACCCCAATCTGGAAAGATCTTCGCGGGTCGCACGATGCACAGATGAGCTTTAGGCTCATCTCGGACTCACTCGATTTTGACTATTTCAAGCCTTACAGGTAATATGGGTTCCGCATGAGTATAATTTATGGCAAATCTCCAGCGGGCGCAATCGCACCAGCACAACAGATCCCATGAGAAACCATCAGTTAAGCGTGCTTGGGTGAGAGCAGCACTAAGATGGGATGCCTCAGACTGAAAAACATGAGTAGTGTTTTTCAGCACTAAGAGGTGACCTCGGGAGGTCTTCAACCATCCATTTATGTTTTTATTTTATTTTTTTATTTTATTTTATTTTATCATTGACACCGGAGAACTCGTCGATCGACTCCGAAAACTTCATCGATGGGATGCCTCAGATTGAAAAACATGAGCCGTTGGGCCCATGCGACTGATCCGCGCATCTCGTGTAGAGGTCACAAAATTAACTTCTCACGATCGTCCGATTCACCATTATAACCCCAATCGAAAGATTCTATGAAGCATGAGGCGCTATGCCAAAAGACCTGGCGGGACCCGTTCTAATTCGCTATTTCAAAGCCTTATGGCACGTTCAACATCGACAATTTTTAAAATCTCCGCAGTGACCGCATCGACACCGGATCACATGAGTTCTTCATTTAAGCGTTTGGGCGAGAAGATTATGATGGGTGAACTCGGAAGTTGTTGAATCATCTATTTATGCCCATTTTATTTCCTTTTATTTTATTTTATTTTACCGTTGACGCCGAGAACTTCGGCAATCGACTGAAAATGTCATGGATGGGATGCCTCGGTTGAAAAAAACATGAGTGGGGCTACACGGGCGATCCGCATCTCAAGCGAGCAAATCACCATAATTTTACGCACGATCGTCCGATTTGCCATTATGACCCCAATCCGGAAAGATCTCCGTGGGGCGCATGATGCGCAGATGTGCCGCAAGCGCTTCTAGCGGGACCCGTATCTCCGATTTTGATTAGTTCGAAGGCATACTGCGGTAGAGACAGGTTCTACATGAGCACAATTTACGGCAAATCTCCAACAGGCGCGACTGCACCATCACACTGGATCCTATGAGAACTCTTCGCGGTTGCATGACGCAAACACTATAATGGCGTGACCTCACGGAAGTCATCATGTTGACCCATTTATTTCCCTTTTATTTTATTTTATTTTACCGTTGACGCCGTAACTCCTGATCGACCAAAATATCATGGGATGCCTCGCATCGGATGCCCGAGCCGTACCCTGACAATGATCCGTGTCTTGTGCTAAGGCCACACGAAAATTGCCATAACTTTGCGCACGATTGTCCGATTAGCCATTATGACCCCAATCCAGAAAGATATTCGTCGAAGCGTAGATGTGCCAGCGATGGCTTTGGACAGTATCTCCAATTTTAGCTATTTCAAAGCCATATCGTGGCACGAATGGGTTTTACATGAGCATAATTTACGGCAAATCTCCATTGGGCGTGACCGCACTGCATCCCATGAGAGCTCCGTTAAGCGCAGCGAGAGCTGTCTGATGATGAGTGACCTTCTGGAAGTCATTGAGTTGAACCATCTTGCTGCGCACCGAAATCTCGATGCGTGACCACGACACCGCAGTCACATGAGTTCTTCATTTAAGCGTGCTTGGCGAGTAATTATGATGGGTGAACTCACGGAAGTCGTCGTGTTGAATCATCTATTTATGCTGCCCATTTTATTTCCTTTTATTTTTATTTTATTTTACCGTTGACGCCAGAGAACTCGGCGATCGACTCTGAAAATGTCGTTGATGGAATGCCTCGGACTAAAAAACATGAGCCGTGGGGCCTGCACTACTGATCCGTGCCTCTCGTGCGGAGGCCGCACGAAAATCTCCATAACTTTGCCCACGATCATCCGATTAGCGATTATGACCCCAATCCAGAAAGATCTTCACGGCGACGATAGATGTGTCAGCATATGGTGGGAATTCGATTTCAGCTATTTAGATTCTTTACCGGTAACAAACGTTTCTATGAGCATAATTTCGGCAAATCTCCGGGCGACCGCACTAAAGACACCAAATCCCATGAGAACTCCTCGCTTAAGCATGCTTGAGAGCAAGATATGATGAGTGACCTCCTGGGAAAGTCATCGTGTTGAACCGCTTGTTGATACCATTTTATTTTATTTTATTTCTATTTTGTTTTACCGTTGATGCCGGAGAACTCGGTGGTCAACTCTGAAAATGTCATCGATGGGATGCCTCAGACTGAAAAACATGAGCCGTGGGGCCCACATAGTTGATCCGCACATCTCATGCGAAGGCCGCATGGAAATCACTATAACTTCTCGCACGATCATCCGATTCGTCATTATGACCACATGATATGGACCCAAACAGAGCTGCAAACATTAACAACACAAGAGAAAGCACAAGAGAAAGAAAAACCCCATCTTGGCTAAAGGACTTTGTCCAATAAGACAAATGAAAGAAATACAAGCCACTGCACATACAGATCTTGCCATATCAAACAACTACAGCAACAACCAACAGAAAAATAGAAGAAGAAATCAAGATCTTGAGACTGAAAATGTGTAAAGAAAGAAAGAAAACATAAAGTAGTTAGATCTGCTTGAATGTAAAATACTAGGGCTATAAATAAGCCTTGTAAAAAGACAGAAAATAAGCAATACACATTTGATTCTCTCGAGAACTTCTTCTTCTTCTTCCTCTTCGCCTTCTCCTGAGCCTCTTTCTTTCTCCTCTGATCGCTTCTTCCCTAAGAACCCTAAATTTCTCCCAGTTTCCCTCTCCTCTCTACATTCTATGAGTTTACTACGCTCAAAGAGCCGAATATACTTATCCTTCATTTCCTCGATACGCCACGAGTTCCTTCCTCCAAAAGTTTCATCAACCGGTTGAGACAAAGACACAAAGCAAAGCACCGACGGCTGTGATTTAATCCCATGGTAACCCATCCCAAGCAGATCCAACAGCCAGTTTTAAATCATGGTCATATCATTGGTGCTCTCGTTGAACCACCATTCCTGCAAGAAACAATGGCAGACGGCACAAGACACGCAACAAAAATATTGGAAGAATGTGTGGGAAGATTGAATAAAAATGATGAACAGATGACATCAATCACCATTATCTTGAATGAAGTATCAAGAAGACTATCAGCCATTGAAGATAAGCTGAAAAAATCAATTCAAGAACAACAACAAGAAAGTAAAGAATCACATGTATGTAACTCTAATCCTATAGAATTTACTCATCAAATTAAATCATACAATCAAAATTCAAGACCAGTTAAAGTAGACATGCCTAGATTTAATGGAGAGAACCCAAAGGGTTGGTTATTCAAGGCAGATCAATTCTTCCAGTATTATAACCTGTCAGAAGAATAGAAATTCATCATAGCATCAGTTTACATGGATGGACCTGCTCTAAGCTGGTTCCAATGGATGCACCTCAATAAACAAATACATTCTTGGCAAAATTTCAAAGAACAGGTAATACAAAGATTTGGACCTTCAGTATATAGAGACTTAAGGGGAGAATTAGCCAAATTACAGCAAAAAACAACAGTGCAAGACTTTTATAATGAGTTTGAAGAATTGGCTAACCAAATTTCAGGAATTCCTCCTAAATTCCTCCAAAGTTGCTTTGAATCTGGACTAAGACAAGACATTAAAAGAGAAGTCAGAGCTTTACAACCAACTTCATTACAACAAGCCTTCCAACTAGCAAAATTAATGGAAAGATAGACTAGCAGATGATGTATATGTAGGAAGAAGCTCACGTTTCAACCAAGCAACATCACTAAAACAACAACAACCTTTACTACCTACTCCTACTATGCCAATTCACAACAATAACAGTACTAACAAGCCAACTATTCCAATACAAAGACTTACACCAACACAGTTAGAAGAAATAAATAAAAAGGGATTATGTTTTAACTATGATGAGAAATACCATAGGGGCCACACATGTAAATCAAAGCTATTTGCCTCATGGTGGTAAATGAGGATCGGACATAACCTATAGCACAAAACCACCAAGAAAATATATCAATACAAAAAGATATTCCGTAAATTAATTTCACATGGTCAATCAAACCCGAGAACATTAGGTTTACAAGGAATGATTAATCAATCAGTGCAAGTACTGATTGACGTGGATCAACACACAACTTTATACAATCCAAACTAGCCAAATTCATAGAACACACAGTCACACCTGCATCATTTTTCAAAGTATTAGTAGGAAATGGGGAAACTCTCCAATGCTCAGGAGTTTGCTCCAACATACCTATCAAATTACAAGGATATACATTCATAACAGACTGCTACCTGCTACCTATGCAAGGAGTAGATGAAGTTTTAGGTGTGCAATGGCTAGAGAAACTAGGAGAATGCACCACAGATTACAGGAAGTTAACCATGAAATTCAAATATAATGACACAATGGTACAACTGCAAGGGGATACAGCTTCAAATGTGGAAATCATTACTTTACATCAGTTTACAAAGCTACAAAACAAGAATGAGATAGCATCCTACTTACATATCAGAGAAGTATCAAAGTACTGCCACAGAGAATTCAACATACCGAAATATACAAATGGTATTATTTATCAAGATCTATTTCAAGCACCATCGACTTACCTCCCAAAAGGGAAATTGATCATCACATTAACAAACCGCACTCAACCAATAAAGGTTAAAAGTTATATCCACATTTTCAAGATAGAAATTGAAAAATTAATCAAGGAGATGTTGGATACATGGATAATAAGAGAGAGCACTAGTCTTTTCTCTTCACCAGCCTTGTTAATAAGAAAAAGGATGGGACTTGGAGATTCTGTGTAGATTATAGGGCACTAAATAAAATCACCATCCTGTGATTTCCAATTCCAACCCAAAAAAAAATTAATGGATGAATTACATGGAGCAACTATTTTTCCAAGTTAGATTTATGTGGTATCACCAGTGATAAGAATGGAAGAAGAGGATATATACAAAACCCTTTCCACATGAATGACACTATGAATTCATAGCCATGCCATTTGGGTTAACAAATGCACCCTCAACCTTCCAAGCCATGATGAATACAATATTAAAACCATTCCTAAGAAGATTTGTATTAGTATTCTTTGATGATATTCTAATATACAGCCCCACCATGGAGCAACCTTAACAACACCTACATGCAGTTCTGGAAAAAAGAAATAAAATGCATTATTTATCAAACCATCCAAATGCTCATTCATCCAGGGCAGAATAGAATACTTAGGGCATATATTGTCAGCCCAAGGAATAGAAGTTGATCCAAAGAAAATTGAAGCAGTACAAGCATGGCCACCCCCAACTTTAGTAAAATAGCTAAGAGGATTCCTGGGTTTAACAGATATTATAGAAAATTTGTAAGATAATATGCAACAATTGTTGCACCATTAACATCACTCCTAGCTAAACAACAATTTCAGTGGTCAGAAGAAGCTCAAAAGGCATTCATACATCTAAAAGAAGCTATGGTATCATTACCTGTATTAGCTTTTCCAAATTTTTCCATACCCTTCATTATAGAAACTGATGCTTCAGGTACTATATTAGGAGTAGTATTAATTCAAAACAGCCACCCTATTGCATATTTCAACAAGAAACTATCTCCAACTTTACAGAGATCATCAACTTATGCAAGGGAACTATATGCAATAATGTAAGCAGGGAGATGGAGAGATCGTTAGTCACAAGTTTACCATCGAATAGATCAAGAGCATTAGAGAACTAATGCAACAACAATTCGACACGAACAAAGAAAGGTTCTTAATCAAACTCTTGGGCTTTGATTACACCATAGAATACAAACCGGATCATAAATAAAGCAAATGATGCCTTGTCCGTAAAAGAATTACTCGTAAGAACAACCTACAACACAACTCAAAGGTATCTATTTATCGAGTTTATATGCTTACACTCAACAATTTACTTCTTTAATACAAATTAAAGAGGAAACACAAGTTATTCCGTAATTACAACAACTCTATCAAGAATAATAAAAACTCGTTTTTCCAAAACACAGAGTTTCAAATGGATTAGTGTATTACAAAGATAGAATTGTAATAGCGGTAGATTCAGAAGTAAGAATCACCATTATGAGAGAACTACACTCAACACCAATAGGAGGTCACTGTGGAATAAAAGAACACTAGCAAGAATCACTCAACAATTTTCTTTGGAAAAGAATGAAGCAAGACATTCAATTTATATCAACCTGCCCCATATATCAACAAGTGAAGTATGACAGCCAAAAACCTGCAAGGCTATTGCAACCATTGCCTATACCATTAGCTATTTGGGAGGAATTCTCAATGGATTTTATCACAGGATTATCTAGATCTCATAATAAAACAACTATCCTAGTGGTTGTAGACAGACTCTCTAAGTATGCATATTTTTCAGCCCTTCAAACTAACTTTTCAGCAACCTCTATTGCTCACATTTTTATTTCAGATATATGCAAACTCCATGGCTCACCACAGAGCATAGTATCAGATAGAGATCCTATCTTTATGAGTAATTTCTGGCAAGAGCTATTTAGGTTAAGTGGAACAATACTCAGCCACAGTAGTTCTTATCATCCCCAAACAGATGGCCAAACAGAAGTCACCAATAGGACATTAGAACAATACCTTAGGAGTTTTGTGCTAGAGTCACCAAGGAATTGGTTCCAGTTTCTACCATGGGCAGAATTTTCCTACAATACATCAGTAAACACTTCCACAAAGATGACTCCTTTTCAAATAGTTTATGGCAGACTTCCACCTACAATCATACCTTACGGGTAATACAACTAACCACAGGTAGACACCTTATTGCAACAAAGAGACAAAATACTTCAACAACTTAAAGAGAATTTACAAGAAGCTCAAAACAGAATGCAACAAATGGCCAACAGAAAAAGAAGGGAACTCCAATTACAGATAAATGAATTGGTGTTAGTAAAATTACAACCCTACAGACAAACTTCAGTATCACTGCACCCTTACACAAAATTGCAAAGGCAATACTATGGTCCATTCAGAATTCTACATAAAATAGGGTCAGTAGCATACAAAGTGGAACTCCTAGATACAGCAAAGATCCACAATGTATTTCATGTTTCTAGGTTCAAACAATACAGGAAAGACTCCAAGCTACACCCAATTATACTCCCAGCACAATTCATAGATGACCAGCCAGTGGTTAAACCCATCAAAATTTTAGTGAGAGAGGACAATACTACAAGTACAAGCCTACTAAAGAATTACTAATCCAATGGGATGGAATGTTAACAAAGGATGCATCTTGGGTACCATTCAAGGAGTTCCAGAAAGCTTAACCTAGTTTTGACCTTGAGGGCAAGGTCAATGTTTGGGAAGGGGGTAATGATATGGACCCAAATAGAGCTGCAAACATCAACAGCACAAGAGAAAACACAAGAGAAAGAAAAACCCCATCTTGGCTAAAGGACTTTGTCCAATAAAACAAATAAAAGAAATACAAGCCACTGCACATACAGATCTTGCCATATCAGACAACTACAACAACAACCAATAGAAAAATAGAAGAAGAAATCAAGATCTTGAGACTGAAAATGTGTAAAGAAAGAAAGAAAATAGAAAGTAGTTAGATCTGCTTGAATGTAAAACACTAGGGCTATAAATAAGCCTTGTTAAAAGATAGAAAATAAGCAATACACATTTGATTCTCTGAACTTCTTCTTCTTCCTCTTCGTCTTCTCTTGAGCCTCTTTCTTTCCTCCGATCGCTTCTTCCCTCAAGAACCCTAAATTTCTCCTAAGTTTCCTCTCCCTCTCGTGATTCCTGAGTTTACCGCTCAAAGAGTCAATAGACTTATCCTTCATTTCCTCGATACGCCGCGAGTTCCTTCCTCCGGAATTTTCATCAACCGGCTGAGACAAAGACATGAAGCAAAGCACTGACGGTTGTGATTTAATCTCGTGGTAACCCATCCCAAGCAGATCCAACGACCAATTTTAAATCAGGTTCATATCACCCCAATCCAGAAAGATCTTCGTGTGTATGACGCCAAGATGTAGCATCTGGCGGGACCGATCTCTCCGACGGCTATTTGAAGCCTTATCGTGGCATAACGGTTCCGCATGAGCGAATTTATGGCAAATCCGGCGTGCGCCCAACACACCAGAAACCATGAGAACTCCTCAGTTAAGCATGCTTGGGCGAGAGCATTACGATGATGGGTGACCTCTTGAGAAGTTATCGTGTTGAACCATCTGTTGATGCCGCCCATTTTATTTCCTTTTATTTTTATTTTATTTTACCATTGACACTAGAGAACTCGATGACTGACTCTGAAAATTTCATCAATGGGATGCCTCAGACTAAAAAACACGAGCCACGGGGCCCACGCTGCTAATCCGCGCATCTCGTGCAGAGGCCGCACGGAAATCACCATAACTTCATGCACAATCATCCGATTTGTCATTATGACCCCAATCCGGAAAGTTCTTTGCAAGGTGCACGACATGTAGATGAGCCGCAGGCACATCTGGTGAGACCCGTATGTATGATTTCGGCTATTTCAAAGCCTTACCGCGGCACGAACGGTTTTCTCATGAGGACAATTTGTGACAAATCTCCATCGGGTGTGACCACACCAGTGCACTAGATCCCATGAGAACTCTTCAGTTAAGCATGCTTGGGCGAGAGCAGTACTATGATGGTGACCTCCTGGGAAGTCGTCGTGTTGAACCATCTATTGATGTCGCCCATTTTATTTCCCTTTATTTTTATTATTTTATCGTTGACGCCAGAGAACTCGGAGATCAACTCAAACATCATCGATGCCTGACAAAAACACAAGCCGAGGGCCCACGCTGCTGCATCTCGTGGAGGCCTCACAGAAATTGCCATAACATCACGCACGATCATCCAATTCATCATTATGAATCCGGAAAGATCTGTGGGGCACGATGCGCGATGTGCGTGTGCATCCGGAGACCATATCTCGATTTTGCTATTTTGAAGCCTTAACTGATACGACGTCATGAGCACAATTTATGGCCAAATCTCCGGACCGCACCAAAGACACCGCCCATGAGAACTCTTCAATTAAGCTGCTTTGGGCGAGCAAGCATATTATGATGTGTGACCTCTTGAGAAGTCATCGTGTTGAACCATCTCGCCCATTTTTTCCTTTTTATTTTATTTTATTTTACCGTTGATGCCGGAGAACTCGTGATCAAAACATCGCCGATGGGATGCCTCGACTAAAAACACGAATAGTGGGGCCCACCGATCCACGATCAGTGTAGAGGCCACGAAATCGCCATAACTTCTGCACGATCATCCGATGCTATTATGACCCCAATGAAAGATCTCCATGGGGCACGATGACGAGCGTGATGAGCCACAGATCTGGCGGACCCGTGTCTCGAATTTGAAGCCTTACCGGTACAGGCCAACATTAATTTGACAAATCTGGTTGAAACCGCCAGCGACACCGATCACATGAGAACTCTTCGCTTAAGCATGCTTGAGCGAAAAGATTATGATGGGTGACCTCCGGGAAGTCGCCGTGTTGAACCATCTGATGCCCATTTTATTTCCTTTTATTTTATTTTATTTTATCGTTGATGCCGAACTCGATGATCGACTCAAAATCGTCGATGGGATGCCTTGAGAAAATGAGCCGGGGCCCATGCGCGATCTCATGTCTCGCGGAGGTCGCACGAAATCACCATAACTTCGCACGATCTTCGACCGACATTATGACCCCAATCCGAAAGATCTGTGGAAGCACGATGCGTAAATGTGCCGCGCATCAGGCACGATCTCGATTTCGCTAGTTGAAGCCCATCGCCACCTAACGAAGTTCCGCGTAAGCACATTTTGCAGCAAATCTTCAGTGGGCGCGATATGATGGGTGTCCTCCTAGGAAGTCGTGTTGAACCATTTATTGATGCCGCCCATTTTATTTCCTTTTATTCTTATTTTATTTTACCATTAATGACGCAGAACATAGAGATCGACTCTGAAAATGTCATCGATGGGATGCCTCGAGTTGAAAAACACGAGCCGTGGAGCATACGCGATTGATCTGTGCATCTTGCGTGGAGGCCGCACAAAAATCACCATAGCTTCACGCACAATCATCTGATTTGCCATTATGACCTCGATCCGGAAAGATCTCCGCATGGTGCACGGCGCGCAGATGTGCCGCAAGCGCATCTGGCGGGACCAGTACCTCCGATTTTGGCTATTTGAAGCCTTACCGGGGCACGGACGGGTTCCGCATGAGCACAATTATGGCAAATGTCTAGCGAACTCGATCGCACCAGCACACCAGATCACATAAGAACTCTTCAGTTAAGCATGCTTGGGCAAGAACAAGATTATGATGGGTGACCTCAAAAGTCATCGATTGAACAATATGTTAATGCCATTTTATTTTATTTTATTTTTTACCGCTGATGGAGAACTCTGATCGACTTCAAAATATCATCGATGGGATGCCTCGATTGAAAAACATGAACCGTGGGCCCACGTAGTCCATGCCACGTAGAGGCCGCGCATAAATCGCCATAACTTCGCACATCGTCGATTTGCCTTTATGACCCCAAACCGAAAGATCTCCATGGCGACGCATGATGTGCAGCAAAGGCGGGACCCGTATCTCGATTTTGGAAATTTCAACATCTAATGGACGCCGGATGAGCACAATTTCACAAATCTCCGCGATATACAAAGACACTAGATCCCATGAGAACTCTTCACTGCTAAGCAGAAGCAAGATTATGATGGGTGACCTCCCAGAAGTCATCGTGTTGAACCATCTTGATGCCACCATTTTATTTCCTTTATTTTATTTTATTTTACCATTATCGAAGAACGGAGATCGACAAAAACGTCATCGATGGATGCCTCGACTTAAAAAAACATGAGTCGTTACTACCATCCGCATCTCGCGGTAGACCGCATAAAATCGCCATAACTTGCACGATCATCCGCCATTATGACCCCAATCCGAAAGATCTCCGCATGCATGACACGCTTGAGCCAGGCGATCCGCGGAACATTATCTACAATTTTGGCTATTTTGAAGCCTTGTCGCGGCACTAATGGGTTTTGGATGAGCACAATTTGCGGCAAATCTCCAAAGACGCGCCGCACCTGATCCCATGAGAACTCTCTTAAGTGTGCTTGGGCGAGCAAGATTATGATGGGTGACCTGGAAGTCATTGTATGTTGAACCATCATGCCGCCCATTTTATTTCCTTTATTTTTTATTTTATTTTACCGTTGACGAGAACTCGATGATCGACTCAAAAAAGTCATCGGGATGATGGCAAAAAACACGAGCCGGGACCACGCTGATCCACGATCTCGCACGGGAGGCCACATAAAATCGCCATAACTGCACGATCATCCGATTCACCATTATGACCCAATCAAAAAAGATATCGTGGCACACGACGCGAGATGAGCCATGGGCATCTAGCAACCGTATCTCCATTTCGCTATTTTCCCTTACCGCGGCATGACGGTTCCATAAGCACAATTTGCGACAAATCTCCAGCACCACACCGCTCACCAAATCTGAGAACTCTTCGTAAGCGCTTGCGAGCAAGATATGATGGGTGACCTCAGAAGTCATCGTTGAACCATCTGTTGATGCCAACCATTTTATTTCCTTTATTTATTTTATTTTTCCGTTGTCACCGTAGAACTTGGAGTTCGACTCCAAAAATGTCATTGATTGGATGCCTCAGACTGAAAAACATGAGTCGTGGGGCACACGCTGGCCGACCCGATCTCGTATGTGGCATAAATCGCCATAAATTCGCCACGATCCGATTCGCATTATGACCCTAATCCAAAAAGATCTTCAGAGGCGCGATGAGTGCATGAGCACCGAGGGACCAATATCCGATTTTGCTATTCAAGCTTACCGTGGCAAGACGTTCCACATGAGCACAATTTGAAATCTCCGGGCGTGACCGCACAAAGATATCATCATGAGAACTCTTCGCTAAGTGTGCTTGGAGATTACATGATGGGTGACCTCCTGGGAAGTCGTCGTGTTGAACCATCTATTGATGCCGCCCATTTTATTTCTATTTTTTATTTTATTTTATTATATAGTTGACACCTGAGAACTTGGAAATTGACACCAAAAATGTCGTTGATGGGATTCCGAGACGAAAAAACACGAATGGGCACAAATGATCCGACGCCTCGCGGTGGAGGCCGCATGTAAATCGCCATAAATTCGTGCACAATTGTTCGATTCGCTATTATGACCCCAATCCAGAAAGATCTCCGCAGGGCTGACGACGCACAGAAGAGCCGCAGGTGCATCTGACATGACTTGTATCTCCTATTTCGGCTATTTTGAAGCCTTGTCGTGGCACAGACTGGTTCCAGATGAGCACAATTTATGGCAAACCTCCAGCAGGCGCGACCGTAATAACACACCAGATCCCATGAGAACTCCTCTGCTGCGTTTAACAAAGATTATGATGGGTGACCTCCTAAGAAGTCGTTGTGTTGAATCATCTATTGATCGTCCAATTTATTTCCTTTTATTTTTATTTTATTTTACCGTTGCACCGCAAAACTCTACGATCGACTCTAAAATCCTCATTGATGGGATGCCTCGAACTGAAAAACATGAGCCGTGGGGCCGACGCGGCTGATCCGCACATCTCATGCGGAGGCCGCATGGAAATCACCATAACTTCACGCACGATCGTCTGATTCACCATTATCACCCCAACCAAAGAAAGATCTCGGGTGCACAGGCGCAATGAGGCGCGATCTCGTGACCCGTATCTCCGATTTCGGCTATATTGAAGCCTTACCGCTTCACGGACGGGTTCCGCATAAGCATAATTTGCGACAAATATCTAGTGGGTGCGATCGCACTAGCTAACCAGATCCCATGAGAACTTTTCAATTAAGCATGCTTGGGCGAGAACAGTACTATGATGGGTGACCTCCTTGGAAGTAGTCATGTTGCCCATTTTATTTTCTTTTATTTTTATTTTATTTTATTTTATCGTTGACGTCAGAGAACTTGGAGATCAACTTCAAAAAAGTCATCGATGGGATGCGTTGGACTAAAAAATATGAGCCGTCGAGCCCAGTGATCGGGCGCTGCCTCGCATGTAAGACGTGAATCGCCATAACTTCGCGTACGATCGACCAATTCTCCATTATAACCCCAATCGGGAAAGTTCTCTGTGGGGCTCACGATGCGTAGATGAGCCGCAGGCACATCTGGCGGGAACCGTATCTCCGATTTCGGCTATTTCGAAGACTTACCGCGTATCGTTCTAAGAGCACAATTTGCGCGAAGTCTCTAGGGGCGCCGCGATGAGCTAAGCATCTAGCGGGACCCATATCTATGATTTTGCCTATTTCGAAGCCTTATCGCAGCACGGACGGGTTCCACATGAGCACAATTTGCTGCAAATCTCCAGCGGGCGTGACCGCACCAGCACACCAGATCTGATGAGAACTCTTCAATTAAGCATGCTTGGGCGAGAGCATTACTATGATGGGTGACATCCTGGGAAGTCATCGTGTTGAACTATCTGTTGATGTCGCACATTTTATTTCTTTTATTTTACTTTATCGTTGACGCGGGAGAACTCGGCGATTGACTCCAAAAACATCGTCAATGGGATGCCTCCAAAATCGCCATAACTTCACGCAGATCATTCACGATGACGCAAATCCGTAAAGATCTCGTGGGCGCACAACACGTGAGAGAGCATCCTGGGACCGTAATTTCATCTATTTCAAAGACTTACAGCGGCACGGACGGGTTCCGGATGAGATCAATTTGCGGCAAATCTATAGCGGGTGAGACCGCACCAGCACTCCATATCTCATGATAAGTCTTCGGTGTGCCGGGTGAGTGGTACTATGATGGGTGACCTCCTAGGAAGTCGTCGTGTTGAAGTATCTATTGATGCCACACATTTTATTTCCTTTTATTATTATTATTTTACCGCTTTCACCGGTAACTTGGAGATCGACCAAAATGTCATCATTGGATGCCTTGAAAAATATGAGCCGCGGAAAAATGCCTGCTTGATATAACATTCGTGATTAGATATTCCGGAGCCGTGAAAGATTCGGGCGACCCTTATCTTCATTTTCGCTATTTCAAAACTTACCGCGCACTGACGAAGTTCGATGAGCACAATATGGCAAATCTCCAGCGCACTGCCACCATAACCCATGAGAATTCTTTAGTTAAGCGTGCTGGGGCGATAGCGGTACTATGATGGGTGACCTCCTGGGAAGTCATCGTGTTGAACCATCTATTGTTGCCTCCCATTTTATTTCCTTTAATTGTTATTTATTTTACCGTTGACACCGAAGAACTCAGAGATCGACTCTAAAAATGTCATCGATTGGATACCTCGGACTGAAAAACATGACCCATGGGGCCCACGCCGATCCGCTGGTATTCTTGAGGCCACATGAAAATCTCCATAACATCGCCAGATGATCGGATTCTCCATTATTACCCTAAGATCTTCGGCGATGACGATATATGAGTCGGAGGAGCATCTGGACTCGATCTATACGATTTTGGCTATTTCGAAGCCTTAATGTGGCACAGACGAGTTCCGCATGAGCTTAATTTGCGGTAAATCTCCACGGCACGCACCGCACTCGCATCACATGGAACTGCCCGCTGCTTTGGGTGAGAGCAAGATTATGATGGTCAATTTCCTGTGAAGTCGTAGTGTTGAACCATCTGATGCCCATTTAATTTTATTTTATCATTGAAGCCGGAGAACTGATCGACTCAAAACGCCGCCATGGGATGCCTCTGACCAAAACATGAGTTGTGGGGCCCACTGCCCGCGATCTCGGCGCGGATGCCGCACGTAAATCACCATAACTTCATGCACGATCATCCGATATTATGACCAAATCAATGATCTCCGTGAGACGACACGCAGATGCCATAATGATGCATCTAATGGACATTCCTATTTGATATTGAATCCTTATCGCCACGCATTGGTTCCATGAGCATAATTTGCGAAAACACCGCATGCGACGCACAAAGACACCAGCCCTATGAGAACTCTTCGCTAAGTGTGTTTGGGCTGAGAAGCACTATGATGGTGACCTCCGGAAGTCGCGTGTTGAACCATCCCTGATGCCATTTTAATTCCTTTTATTTTAATTTTATTTACCGATATGCTGCAAAACTCGTGATCGATCGACAATGTCATAGATGGGATGCATCGAAAAGACAAGAGTCGGGCCCAATCATCCAGATCCCGCGAAGCCGCATGAAAATTGCCATAACTTCGCGCACGATTGTCCAATTCACCATTATGACCCCAATCCAGAAAGTTCTTCGCGGGGTGCACGACGCGCAGATGAGCCGCAGGTGCATCTGGCAGGACCCATATCTCTAATTTCAACTATTTTGAAGCCTTACCGCAGCACAAACGGGTTTCAGATGAGCACAATTTATGCAAATTTTAGCGGGCCGCGCAGCACAGCATCACATGAGAACTCTTTAATTAAGCATGAAAGCAAGAGGAGTACTGATGGTGACCTCCTTTGAAGTCGCCGTAGAACCATCATTGATACCATTTTAATTCCTTTTTTTATTTTACCGCTGACGCAACTCAGATTAACTCAAAATGTCATCGATGGATGATTCGAAGGAAAACACGAGCCGCGGCACGTCGATACTGCCTCGTGGCAGAGGCCACCAAAATTTCCATAACTTCACACACGATCATCTGATTTGCTAGTATGACCCCAATCCGAAAAGATTTTCGGGGCACATGAGGAGGGCATGTGGCATCTCCGTCCTCCATTTTGGCTATTTTGAAGACTATCATGACACGCATCGAAGTTCTGAGCAAGCACAATTTACGGTAAATCTTCAGCGGGTGCGACCGCACCAGCTCACCATAGCCCATGAGAACTCTTCAGTTAAGCATGTTGGGTTGAGAGCGGTATTATGATGGGTGACCTTCTGGGAAATTGTCGTGTTGAACCATCCCTTGATGTCATCGATTTTATTTCCTTTTATTATTATTTTATTTTACCATTGACGTCTGAGAACTCGGTGATCGACTCCAAAAATGTCATCAACGGGATGCCTCGAATTGAAAAACACGAGCCATGGGGCCCACGCCAACCGCGAAGTCTCGTGGAGGCCCACCGCCATAACTAACTTCATCATTCCGATTCGCCATAATAATCCCACCAAGAGATCGGCGGATGATGCGCAGATGATGAGAAAAGATTCGGGACCCGCATCTACGATTTATGCTATTTCAAAGTCTTACCGTGGCACGGACGGGTTCCGCATGAGCACAATTTGCGGCAAATTTCCAGCGGACGCGACCACACCAGGACACAAGATCCCATGAGAACTCTTCAATTAAGTGTGCTTGGGCGAGAGCAGTACTATGATGGGTGACCTCATGGGAAGTTGTCGTGTTGAACCATCTATTGATGCCGCCCATTTTATTTCCTTTTATTTTTATTTTATTTTATCGTTGAGGCCGGATAACTCGGCGATCAACTTCAAAAACGTCATCGATGGGATGCATCAGACTGAAAAACATGAGCAGTGGGGCCCAAGTGGCTGATCTGCGCGTCTCGTCCGGAGGCCGCACATAAATCGCCATAACTTCACACACGATTGTCCGATTCGCCATTATGACCCCAATCCGGAAAGATCTCTGCGGGCCGCACAATGCGCAGATGTGCCAAAGGCGCATCTAGCAGGACCTGTATCCCCGATTTTGACTATTTCGAAGCCTTACGGTGGTACGGATTGGTTTAGCATGAGCACAATTTATGAAAAATCTCCAGGGGTGCGACTGCACCAGCACACCATATCCCATGAGAACTCTTCATTTATGTGTGCTTGGGTGAGAGCAGTACTATCATGGGTGACCTCCTAGAAAGTCATCGTGTTGAACTATCAGTTGATGCCACCCATTTTATTTTCTTTTAATTTTATTTTATTTTATCGTTGACACCAAAGAAATTGGCAATCGACTCAGCAAATGTAGTCGATGGGATGCATCAGACTGAAAAACACGTGTCGTGGGGCCCACGTGGTTGATCCGAGCATCTCGGGTGGAGGCCACACGAAAATCGCCATAACTTCGCGCACGATCATCCGATTCGCCATTATGACCCCAATCCGGAAAGATCTCCGCAGGGTGCACAACGCGCAGATGAGCCGCAGGTGCATATCACAGGACCAATTTCTACGATTTCGGCTAGTTCGAAGCCTTATCGCGGCACGGACGGGTTCCGCAATATCATAATTTACGACAAATCTCCAGCGGGGGCAACCGCACCAGCACACCAAATCCCATGAGAACTCTTCAGTTAAGCGTGCTTGGGCGAGAGTAGTACTATGATGGGTGACCTCTTGGGAAGTCGTTGTGTTGAACTATCTGTTGATGCCGCCCATTTTATTTCATTTTATTTTTATTTTATTTTACTGATGACTCTAGAGAACTCGGCGATCGATTCCGAAAATGTCATCGACGTGATGCCTCAGACTGAAAAACACGAGCTGTGGGAACCACACTGCTGATATGCGTGTCTCGTGCTTATGCTGCACGGAAATCGCCATAAGTTCGCGCACGATCATCTGATTCGTCATTATGACCCGAATCCGGAAAGATCTTCAGGGGGCACATGACGCGCAGATGTGCCATAAGCGCATCTGGTGGGAACCGTATAAAGCGGGGTCGACCGCACCACCACACCAGATCTCATGAGAACTAGCGGGTCGACGCATCAAAGAGATCTCATGCGAGAACTCTTCGTTAAGCGCCCTTGAGAGCGCGACTATGATAGATGACCTCTTGGGAAGTCGTCGTGTTGAACCATCTGTCGATGCCGCCTAGTTTATTTACTTTTATTTTTATTTTATTTTACTTTATAGTTGACACCGGAGAACTCAGTGATCAACTCTGAAAATGTCGTAGATGAGATGCCTCAAACTGAAAAACACGTGTCGTGGGGCTCACGCGTTTGATCCGTGCATCTTGTGTGGAGGCCACACGAAAATCACCATTAATTCATGCATGATCGTCCGACTCGCAATTATGACCCCAATCCGAAAAGATCTACGCGGGGCACACGACGTGTAGATGAGCCGCAGGAGCATCTACAGACCAGAATCCAATTTCGCTATGTTGAAGTTTTACCGCGACGTACGGGTTCCACATGAGCACAGAAATCTCCAACGGGCGCGCGCAAAGACAGATCACATCAGAACTCTTCAGCTAAGCGTGCTTGGGCGAAAGACTATGATGGGTGACCTTCGGACATCGAAACCATCTGTTGATGCCTACATTATTTCCTTTTATTTTTATTTTATTTTATCATTGCGCTGGAGAACTTCGGATCGACCAAAACGCCGTGATGGGATGCCTCGTGACTAAATAACACGAGTCGCGGGGTTGATCCTCGAAGTCTCGTGGGAGGATGAAATTGCCATAAATTACGTCTAATGCCACGGCCATGAAGCGGAGATCTCAATCCGGGATCCAGCGTTCAAAGCCATATCGCAGCACGGACAGGTTCCTCTTGAGCACAATTGCAGAAAATCTACAATGGGCGCGACCGCACCAAAGACACTAGATCCCATGAGAACTCTTCGCTGCAAGCAGAGCAAAGGCGAAAGTTGTCCTCCAAGGAAGTCGCCGTGTTGAACTATTGATACCATTTTATTCGCTTATTTTATTTTATTTTGTTGTTGACGTCGGAGAACTCGGCGATCGAATCCTAAAACGTCATCGATGGGATGCCTCGGACTGAAAAACACTAGCCGTTGGGCCCAAATGGCTGATCCCCACGTCTCGTGGGATGCTGCACGAAAATTGCCATAAGTTCGCACACGATCATCCGATTTGTCATTATGATCCCAATCCGTAAAGATCTCCACGAGGCGCACGACGCCCAGATGTGCCAAAGGCGCATCTGGCTAGACCCATATCTCCGATTTCGGCTATTTTGAAGCCTTACCGCGGCACGGACGGGTTCCGCAATAGTACAGTTTGTGGCAAATCTCCAACGGGCGCCACCGCACCAGCACACTAGATCATATGAGAACTCTTCGCTAAGCGCTTGGGCGAGCGATGATGATGGGTGACCTCGAGAAGTCATCGCGTTGAACCATCTATTGATGCCACCCATTTTATTTCCTTTTAATTTTTTTTATTTTACCATTGACGTCGGAGAACTCAGCGATCGACTCCGAAAATGCCGTCGATGTCATGCCTCGTACTGAAAAACATGAGTTGTGGGGCCCTCGCGGTGAGTCCGCGCATCTCGTGCGAAGGCCGCTTGAAAATTGCCATAACTTCGCGCACGATCGTCCGATTCACCATTATGACCCCAATCCAAAAAAGATGGGCTTATGACGTGGCCGCAGTACATCCTGGAATCAGATGATTTTCTTTCGCCTTTGTTGCTAATGTTGCACGATGGGTACCGATGAACACAATTTATGACAAAACTCATGTCGACCGCACAAGCACACCGCATCACATGAGAACTCTTCATGGTATGTTTGGCGAGTAAAGATATGATGGTGGCTGGGAAGTCGTCGTGTTGAACCATATGTCGACGCTACCCAGTTTATTTACTTTTACTTTACTTTTATTTTATTTTACAATTGACGCCAGAGAACTCAGTGATCGACTCCAAAAATGTCGTAGATGAGATGCCTCGAATTGAGAAACACGAGCCGTGGGGCCCACGTGGCTAATTCACACGTCTCGTGTGGAGGCCGCACAAAAATCGCCAGAAATTAATGCACGATCGTCCGATTCGCCATTATGACCCCAATCCAAAAAGATCTCCGCGGGCGATAACGGCGTGATGAGTCAGAAGCGATCCGGCAGACCCGTAACTCGATTACATGTTACCAAGAGTCACACGGGTTCCACATGAGCATGGCAAATCTTCAATGGCAATACCACAACAAAGACACCGATCACATGAGAACTCTTCAATTGCGCATTAAGCGTGAGCAGCAATGATGGGTGACCTCCTAGAAGTCGTGTTGAACCATCGCTGATGCCCATTTTATTTTATTTTTTTAATTTATTTTACCGATGCCGGAGAACTCGATGATCGACCAAAACATCATATGGGATGCCTCGCATCAAAAAACATGACCGCTAGCGTCGATCTGCGACGCCTTTGTGAGGATGGTGCACGAAAATTGCCAATACTTCATGCACGATCGTCTGATTCGCCATTACGACCCCAATCCAGAAATATCTTCACGGGCGACGACGAGATGAAGCCGACGGGCATCTGGACTATATCTCCATTTCGCTTATTTCAAGCCTTACCGCCGCGACGCACGGGTTAATATGAGCATAATTACGAAATCTCCCGGCACGCGCACTAGAAGACACCGGATCACAAGAGAACACTCAATTAAGCTGCCGCGAGAGAAAGCGCGATGGGTGACCTCTTGGGAAGTCGTCGCGTTGAACCATCTGTTAATGCCGCCCATTTTATTTCCTTTAATTTTTATTTTATTTTACCGTTGACGCCGGAGAACTCGGAGATCGACAAAGAAACCGTCGTTGATGGGATGCCTCGCATCAAAAAAAACACAAGCCGCGGGGCCAACGTCGATCCGCGGTGATCGTGGAGGCCGCCAAAATCACCATAACTTCACACACGATCGTATGATTCACCATTATGACCAAAATCCATAAAGATCTCCGCAGGGCGCACGACGCGCAGATGTGCGAAAGACGCACTTGGCGGGACTCGTATCTTTGATTTTGGCTATTTTGAAGCCTTACCGCGGCACGTACGGGTTCCGCATCAGCACAATTTATGGCAAATCTTCAGCTGGCGCGACCGCACGAGCATACCGGATTACATGATAACTCTTCAGTTAAGCGTGCTTGGGCGAGAGTAGTATTATGATGGGTGACCTCTTGAGAAATCGTCGCGTTGAACCATTGGTTGATGCCGCCCATTTTAGTTCCTTTTATTTTTATTTTATTTTACCGTTGATGCCAAAGAACTCGGTGATCGATTCCGAAACCGCCATCGATAGGATGCCTCGGACTGAAAAACACGAGCAATGGGGTCCACTAGGCTGATCCGAGCATCTTGTGTGTAGGTTGCACGGAAATTGCCATAACTTCGTGCACGATCATCCGATTCGCCATTATGACCTCAATCTGGAAAGATTTCTGTAGGGTGCACGATGAACAGATGAGTCGCAGACGCATTTGGCAGGACCAATATCACCAATTTCAGGTAGTTCGATGCCTTACCGTGGCACGTACTGGTTCCGCATGAGCACAATTTGCGGCAAATCTCCAATGGGCGCGACCGCACCAGCACACCAGATCACATGAGAACTCTTCAGTTAAGCGTGCTTGGGCGAGAGCAGGATATATGATGAGTGACCTTGGGAAGTCGTTGCTGGAAACATCCGTTGATGCCGCCATTTTATTTTCTTTTATTTTTATTTTATTTTACCGCTGACGCCAAAGAACTCGCGACGATCAAACCGCTCATCGATGGGATGCCTTAGATCAAAAAACATGAGCCTACTAGGTGATCCGAAGCGCTCGTGGAGGTTGCACGTAAATCGCCATAACTGCCATGATCATCCGATTCGCCATTATGACCCCAATCCGGAAGATTTTGTAAGCATTACCGAGCGCGATGAGCCGCAGCGCTGCATGACCCGTATCACCAATTTCATCTAGTTCAATGCCTTATGTACGCCTTCCATGAGCACTTGTGGCCTCCAACGGGCGCGACCGCACAGACACTAGATCACATGAGAACTCTTCAGATAAGCGTGCTTGGGAGAGAGCAATACTATGATGGGTGACCTCCTAGGAAGTCATCGTGTTGAACCATCTGTTGATGCCTCCAATTTTATTTCCTTTTATTTTTATTTTATTTTATCGTTGGCACCGGAGAACTCGGCAATTGACTCCAAAAACGTTGTAGATCGGATGCCTCGGTCTAAATAAAAAAAGTCGTGTGGCCCACGTGGCTGATCCGCGCTGCTCGTGTTGACGCCGCACAGAAATCGCTATAACTTCTCGCACAATCGTCCGATTCGCCATTATGACCCAAATCCGGAAAGATCTCTGCGGGGCGCATGATGCATAGATGTGCCAAAAATGCATCTGGCGAAACCCGTATCTCTGATTTCAGTTATTTCGAAGCCTTACGCTCGGGGTTCCGGATAAGCATAAAAAAGAAATATCCGCGGACCGCACCAAAGACATTGATCCCATGAGAACTCTTCAGTTAAGCTTGCTTGTGTAAGAGCAGTATTATGATGGGTGACCTCCTGGGAAGTCATTGTGTTGAACCATCTATTGATGCCTCCCATTTTATTTTATTTTTATTTTTATTTTATTTTGTTTTATCATTGATGCCACAGAACTAGGAGTTCGACTCCGAAAACATCATCGATGAGATGCCTCGGACTGAAAAACATGAGCCGTGGGGACCACGCAGCTGGTCTGCGCATCTCGTGCGGAGGCCGCACGAAAATCTCCCTAACTCAGTGCATGATCATCCGATTCGCCATTATGACCCCAATCCAAAAAATCTCCATGGGGCGCACGATGCGCAGATGAGCAACAGGCGCATCTGGCGGGACCCGTATCTCTAATTTTGGCTATTTCAAAGCCTTACCGTGACACAGACGGGTTCCACATGAGCATAATTTGCAACAAATCTCTATTGGGTGTGACCAAACCAGCACACCATATCACATAAGAACTCTTTAGTTAAGCGTGGTTGGGCAAGAACAGTATTATGATGGGTGACCTCCTAGGAAGTCGTCGTGTTGAACCATCTGTTGATGCCGCCCATTTTATTTCCTTTAATTTATATTTTATTTTATCGCTATGCCGAGAACTCGAGATCAATGTCTAAAAATGGGATGGATGCCTCGATCCAAAAAAAAGTAGGGACCACGTCGATCCGCTTCGTGGTGGACGCCGCAAATCGCCAAAACTTTATCATCATCCGATTCGCCATTATGACCCCAATTGAAAGATTTCTGAGAACACGGCAGATGCAAATAAAATGCATCTAGGGACCAGATTCTCATTTCGACTATTTGAAGTTTACCGCAAAGACGGATGTGTTCCAGCATAATTTAAAATTCTGCGCATCCCACCAAAGACACACCGATCCTATGATAACTCTTAGTTAAGCAAGCAGAGCAAGACTATGATGGGTGACTTTCTTGGAAGTCGTCGTGTTGAATCATCTATTGATGCCGCCCATTTTATTTCCTTTTATTTTTATTTTATTTTACTGTTGATGCTAGAGAACTCGGCGATCGACTCCGAAAATGTCGTTGAAGGGAAGCCTCGGTATGAAAAACACAAGCTGTGAGGCCCATGAGGCTGATCCGCACGTCTCGTGTGTAGCCACATAGAAATTTCCATAACTTCGCACACGATCGTCCGATTCATCATTATGACGCGCAGATGAGCTGCAGGCGCATCTGGCTTTACCCTCATCTCCGATTTTGGCTATTTCGAAGTCTTACCGCAGCACGGACAGGTTCCACATGAGCATAATTTGAGGCAAATCAGATGCGACCGCACTCGCATACCAGCTCATGAGAACTTTTCAAGAGAGTGCTTGGGCGAGCAAGATTATGATGGGCCTCCTGAAGTCGCTGCTAATCATCTTATGATAGCTCGCATTTTATTTCCTTTATTTGTATATTATTTTAACGGACGCGTAGAACTCGCATCGACTCAAAAAACTTCATCGATGGGATGCCTCGACAAAACATGAGTCGGGGCCCACTACTATCCGACCAGAATCTCGTGTGGAGGCCGCACAGAAATCGCCATAACTTCGCGACCGGTCGTCTGATTCACCATTATGACCCCAACCCAGAAAGATCTCCGTCGGGCACACGACACACAGCTGTGCCAAAGGCACATATGGCGGGACCCGTATCTCAAATTTTGACTATTTTGAGCATGGACGGTTCCAGGATTTCAATTTGTGCAAATCTTCGGCCGCGACCGCATCAAAGACACCGATCACATGAGAACTCAGCTAAGCTGCTTGGGTGAGAAAGATGATGGGTGACCTCATGGAAAGTCGTGTTGAACCATCCTGATGCCACCCATTTTATTTCCTTTTTTTTTATTTTATCGTTGATGCCTGCGACTCAAAAAATGTCGATGGAATGCCTCGACAAAAAAACACGAGTGGAACCCACACGCTACCGATCCGCATATCTCGCTCGGTCGCAAAATTGCCAAAACTTCACGCACGATCGTCCGATTCTCCATTATGACCCCAATCCGAAAAGATATTCGTGGGGCGCATGACACGCAGATGAGCGTAGAGCATTTGCGACTGATCTCGATTTCGCTATTTCAAGCCCACCGCAAGACGACGTTCACGAGCACAATTTGCGGCAAATCTCCAGTGGGTGCGACTGCACCAGCACACCAGATCCTGTGAGAACTCTTTAGTTAAGCATTCTTTGGCGAGAGCAGTATTATGATGGGCGACCTCTTAGGAAGTCGTCGTGTTGAACCATCTATTGATGTCGCCCATTTTATTTTCTATTATTTTTATTTTATTTTACCTTTAATGCCGCAGAAGTCGGAGATCAACTTCAAAAGTGTTGTCGATGGATGCCTCAGACTGAAAGACACGAGCCGTGGGGCCCACGTGGTTGGTCTGCGCATCTGGTGCGGAGGCCACACAAAAATTGCCATAACTTCATGCACGATCGTTCGATTCGCCATTATGACCCCAATCCGGAAAGATCTCCACGAGGCACACGAGACGAAAATGTGCCAAAGACACATCTGGCGAGACCCGTATCTCCGATTTCTGCTAGTTCGAAGCTTTACCGCGGCATGGACAGGTTCCACATGAGCACAATTTGCCGCAAATCTTCAGTGGGTGCGTCCGCACCAACACACCTGATCCTATGAGAACTCTTCGCTTAAGTGTTTCTTGGCGAGAGAAAGATATTATGGGTGACCTGTAGGAAGTCTTCGTGTTGAACCATCTGTTGATACCTCCCATTTAATTCCTTTTATTTTATTTTATTTTACCGTTGACGCCGCAGAACTCGAAGATCAACTCCGAAAACGTCATCAATGGGATGCCTTGAACAGAAAAAGACTAACCGTGGGGCCCACAGGTTGATCCGCACGTCTCGTACGGAGGCTGTATGAAAGTCACCATAACTTCGCGCACGATCGTCTGATTTTCCATTATGACTCCAATTCGGAAAGATCTCCACCGGGCGCATAAAGCGTAGATTGCCAAAGGCGACCGCTTGACTCAGATTCCATCGCTATTTCAAGTCTTACCGCATACTAACGGGTTCCGCATTAGCACAATTTGTGGCAAATCTTTAGCACGGGTGACCGCACCAGCACACCAGATACCATTAGAACTCTTTAGTTAAGCTTGCTTGGGTGAGAGCAGTACTATGATGGGTGACCTCTTGGGAAGTCTTCGTGTTAAAACATCCATTGTTGCCATCCATTTTATTTCTTTTTATTTTATTTTACCGTTGACGCCGGAGAACTCGGCGATCAACTCCGAAAACATCGTTCATGGGATGCTTCAGATTGAAAAACACGAGCCGTGGGGCCCACGAGGCTGATCCATGCGTCTTATGCAGAGACCGCAAGAAAATCGCTATAACTTTGTGCACGATCGTTCGATTCGCCATTATGACCCCATTCCGGGAAGATCTCCCTGGCGACGACGGTGATGAGCTGCAAAGATATATGGACCCGTATCTCCGATTTTGGCTATTTCGAATCCTTACCATGGCACGATTCCTCAATGAGCACAATTTGCGAAATCTTAGAAGGAAGACCAAAGACACCGATCCCATGAGAACTCTTCAGTTAAGCAGGCTTGGGTGAGAGCAATACTATGATGGGTGACCTCTTGGGAAGTCGTCGTGTTGAACAATCTATTGATGCCTCCCATTTTATTTCCATTTAATTTTATTTTATTTTACCGTTGACGCCGCAGAACTCAAAGATCGCCTCCGAAAACGCCATCGATTGGATGCCTCGCACTGAAAAACATGAGCTATGGGGCCCACTCGGCTGATCCACGCATCACATGTGGAGGCCACATGAAAATCGTCATAACTTCGCCAGATGTGCTGCAGACGCATCTGGCGGGGACCGTATCTCTGATTTCGGCTATTTCGAAGCCTTACCACATCATAAATGGGTTCCACATGAGCACAATTTACGGCAATTCTCCAACAGGCGCGACCGCACCAGTATTCCAGATCCCATGAGAACTATTCAGTTAAGCGTGCAGACAAGATGATGATGGGTGACCTCCGGAAGTCATTGTTGAACCATCTGTTGATGCCACCCATTTTATTTCCTTTATTTTTTTTATTTTACCGCCGGAACTTGGATCGACTCAAAACATCGTGGATGGGATGCCTCGATGAAAAACGAGCCGTCCACGCTGATCCGCCATCTCATCCAAGCCGAAAATCGCCATAACTTCGCGACGCCGTCCGATTCTCCATTATGACCCCAATCAAAGATCTCCGTGCACGACGCGAGATGTGCCATCGCTGGCGGACCCAGATTCTCCTTTATTTTGGCTATTTTGAAGCTTACACGACGGGTTCCACATGAGCACAATTTGCAGGAAACCTCCAACAGACGCGACCGCACCACCACACCAGATCTTATGAGAACTCTTCAATTAAGCGTGCTTGGGCGAGAGAAATACTATGACGGGTGACCTCCTGGGAAGTCATCGTGTTGAACCATTCGTTGATGCCGTAGAACTCGGCGATCGACTCCGAAAATGTCGTCGATGGGATGCCTCGAACTAAAAAACATGAGCCATGGGGCTCACGCCATCCGGCCTGTGGAGCCACAAAATTTCCATAACTTCGCCACGATCGTCCCATTCGCCACCATTATGACCCCAATCCGGAAAGATCTCGTGAGGCGACGCGTAGATGAGCAGAAGATCGGGCATTCGATTTTGGCTATTTCAAGCCCAACCGACTAACGGGTTTTTGAACACAATTTGAAAATCTCAGGGGCACCGCACCAAAGACACGATCCCATGAGAACTCTTTAGTTGCTGCTTAGAGCAATATTATGATGGGTGACCTCCTCGGGAAGTCATGTTGAACCATTGTTGATGCCGCCATTTTATTTTCTTTTATTTTTATTTTATTTTATCATTGACGATGCAGAACTCGGAGATCGACTCCGAAAACGTCGTCGATGGGATGCCTCGGACTGAAAACATGTGTCGTGGGCCCACACGGTTGGTCCATGATCTCGTGGAGCCGCATGAAAATCATAACTTTATGCCATCGCTCATTCACCATTATGACCCCAATCCAAAAGATCTGGGCGCATCGAGATGAGCCCAAGCGATCTACATACCCGCTCTCCGATTTTGGCTATTTCGAAGCCTTACCGTGGCATGAAAGGGTTCCGGATGAGCACAATTTAAGGCAAAGCTCCAGCGGGCATGACTGCACCAGCATACAAGATCCCATGAGAACTCTTCAATTAAGCTGCTTGGGCGAGACTATGATGGGTGACCTGAAAGTCGCCGTGTTGAACCATCTTGATGTCCCATTTTATTTCCTTTTATTTTTATTTTATTTTACCGACAGAACTCGGATCAACTCAAAACTTGATGGATGCCTCATCAAAAAACACGAGCCATGGGGCCCACGACCGCACGCTCGTGGGAGGCGACGAAAATCACCATAACTTCATGCGACATCCATGGCCATTATGACCCCAATCGAAAGATCTCATGACGACGCCAGATGATCCAAAGCGCACCATGGAACCCGATCTCCATTTCGCTATTAAGCCTTATCACATAAACGGGTTCCACATGAGCACAATTTATGACAAATCTCCAGCAATGACCGCACACACCGCATCCTATGAACTCTTATGTGTGCTTGGGCGAGAGCGATCATGATGGGTGACCTCTGAAGTCATCGTTGAACCATCCGTATGCCCATTTTATTACCTTTTATTATTATTTTATTTTACCGTTGACGCCAGAACTGGCGATTGACCAAAATCGATGGGATGCCTCAGACTGAAAAACACGAGCCGTGGGGCCCACGCGTTGATCCGCCATTATGACCCCAACCGGAAAGATCGGCATCGTAAAATGAGCCACAGCGAGATGGTAGGAATTGTATCCATTTTCTATGCCTTATCGCGGACACGACCGATAAGCAATTTGAAAATCTTTAACGGCGCAGACACCAACAATCCCCATGAGAACTCTCGCTAAGCGTTTGGGCGAGTATGATGGGTGACCTCAGAAGTCATCGTTGAACCATCTGATGCCCATTTTATTTCTTTATTATTTTTATTTTAACGCCGACGCCGGAACTCGCGATCGACTCAAAATCATCGATGGGATGCCTCGACGAAAACATGAGCGTGGCGATCCACATCTAATGTCAAGGTCGCGGAAATCGCCATAAATTCACGCCCCATTCGCCATTATGACCCCAATCCAAAGATCTCCACGGGCATGACGCAGATGAGCGATCCGGGACCAGATTCTAATTTGGCTATTTTGAAGCCTTACCGTAGAACGGATGAGTTCCACATTAGCACAATGCAAATCTCCAACGGTGATGAACAAAGATCCAATGAGAACTTCTCGCTAAGCTGCTTGAGAGCAACTATGATGGTGACCTCTGGGAAGTCGTGTTGAACCATCTGTTGATGCCACCCATTTTATTTCCTTTTATTTTTATTTTATTTTACTGTTGACGCCGAAGAACTCGGCAATCGACTTCGAAAATGTCGTCGATGGGATGCCTCGGACTGAAAAACACGAGCTGTGAGGCCCACGCGGCTGATCCGCACATATCGTGTGGAGGCCGCACTAAAATTGCCATAACTTCGTGCACGATCATCCGATTCACCATTATGACCCCAATCTGGAAAGATCTCCATGCACGACGCTGTAGATGAGCAAGCATCTGAGGGTCTCAGATCTCATTGATTATTTCAAGCCTTACCGGCACGACGGGTTCCGATGAGCACAATTTGTGGAAAATCTCCACGGACATCACGACACACCGATCCCATGAGAACTCTTCAGTTAAGCATGCTTGGCGAGAGCAGTATTATGATGGGTGACTTCCTGAGAAGTCGTCGTGTTGAACCATTTGTTGATGTCATCTATTTTAATTTCTTTTATTTTCTTTTATTTTTTTATTTTATCGACGCCGAACGGAGATCGACCAAAACATCATCGATGGATGCCTCGACAAAAAAAACATGAGCCGTGGGGCCACACCGCCATATCTCGCGTGGAGGCCGCACAAATCATATAACTTCACACAATCATCCGATTCTCCATTATGACCCCAATCGAAAGATGTCCACATGTACACGCCAGATGAGCAAGATCGGACCTCTCCGATTTTGGCTATTGAAGCCTTGTTGGCATGCACGTTCCACATGAGCACAATTTGTGGTAAATCTCCAATGGGCAACCGCACCAAAGACACCGATCACATGAGAACTTCGCTAGTGCTGCGGGAGCAAGACTATGATGGGTGACCTCGGAAGTCGTCGTTGAACCATCTGATGCCGCCCATTTTATTTTTTATTTTATTTTATCGTGATGCCGAGAACTCGGTGATCGACTCAAAAATGTCATGACGGGATGCCTGAAAAAAAAACATAGTCAATCCGACCATGTGATGTCACGAAATCACCATAACTTCACAATCGATTTGCCATTATGACCCCAATGAAAGATCGATTTCATTATTTGAAGCCTTACCGTGCGAGACGGTTCCAAATGAGCATAATTTATACAAATCAATGTGACATCACCAAAGACACCATATCCATGAGAACTCTTCTAAGCTTGCTTGAGAGCAAGATATGATGGGTGACCTCCGGAAGTCGTTGTTGAACCATCTGCTGATGCCGTTTTATTTTATTTTATTTTTATTTTATTTTACATTGATGCGGAGAACGGTGATCGACTCAAAACATCATCGATGGGATGCCTCGACTAAAAAACACGAGCCACACGTCCGATCCGCTTCGTGGAGGCCGCATAAAAATTGCCATAACTTCACGCCATCGTCCGACCCCATTATGACCCCAATCCGAAAGATCTCCTGGGCACGACGCATATGCGGCATCTAGCGACCCATATCTCGATTTGCTATTTGAAGCCTTGCCACGAACGACGGGTTCCGCATGAGCACAATTTGCAAAAATCGCCGCTGACCACCGCACAAATCCCATGAGAACTCTTCGCTAAGCGCGTAGAGAGCAAGACTATGATGGGTGACCTCCCGAAGTCGTGTTGAACCATCCGCTGATGCCGCCATTTTATTTCCTTTTATTTTTATTTTATTTTACCGCTTGACGTGAGAACGTGATCGACTCAAAATGTCATCGATGGGATGCCTCGCTGAAAACATGAGTCGGGGCACACGCTGATCCATGTCTCGTGTGGAGCGCACAAAATGCCATATAACTTTGCATCGTGATTCGCATTATGACCCCAATCCGAAAGATTCCACGGGCACGACGCGTATGAGCAGGTGCATCTCGGCGACCTATCTCGATTTTGGCTATTTCAAGCTTACCACGGCATGTCGCATGAGCACAATTTGTGGCAAATCTCCAACGGGCGTGACCGCACCAGCACACTAGTTCACATGAGAACTCTTTAGTTAAGCGTGCATGGGCGAGAGTAGTACTATGATGGGCGACCTGGAAATCGCGTTGAACCATCTTTGATGCCACATTTTATTTTTTATTTTATTTTATTTTAACGCTGACGAGAACTCGTGATGACTGAAAAAATGTCATCGAATGGGATGCCTGACTAAAAAACACGAGCCGGGGCCCACGATTGATCATCTCGTGGAGGCCGCACGAAAAATCACCATAACTTCGCGCATGATCATTCGCCATTTATGACCCAACCGAAAGATCTCATGGGCGATGACGCCAGACGATAAAGCGCATCCGGCGACTCAGATTCCATTCGCTATTTCAAAGCCTTACGACGGATGGTTCCGATGAGCTCAATTTGCAAATCTCAGCGGACCGCACCGCCGCCGCACCGATCACATGAGAACTCTTCGCTAAGCTGTTTGGGAGAGCATTATGATGGGTGACCTCTGGAAAGTCGTCGTTGAACCATCTTGATGCCCATTTTATTTCCTTTTATTTTATTTTATTTTATCATTGACGCCGGAGAACTCTGATCAAAATTGATGGGATGCCTCGACAAAACATGAGCTGTCTACACACCGATCCGCATCGCGGCCGCAAAAAATCGCCATAACTTCACACACGATCATCCGATTCTCCATTATGACCCAAACCAAAAGATCTCGCGATGACGCAGATGAGCCGTGCGCATCCGCCATTCGTGATTTGATTTTCAAGCCTTACCGCGACGCACGTTCTCGATGAGCACAATTTCAAAATCTCAGCGCACCCAAAGACACTAAATCCCATGAGAACTCTTCGCTAAGCATGCTGGCGAGAGCAAGATATGATGGTGACCTCCGGGAAGTCGTGTTGAACCATCGTTGATGCCGCCATTTTATTTCTTTATTTTATTTTATTTTATCATTGACGCAGAACTCAAAGATCGATTCCAAAATATCATGGGATGCCTTGATTGAAAAACATGAGCCGTGGGGCCGCTCACCGCTCTCGTATGGAGGCCGCATGAAATGCCATAACTTCACGCATCGTCTCACCCGCCATTATGACCCAATGAAAGATCTCCGGGCGCACGACGCGATGAGCCGCAGCGATTCGGGTCCCATTCCAATTTCAAATGGCATTACGCGGCATGACGGACACATGAGCATAATTTGTCAAATCTGACGCAATGCACATCACACCGATATCATGAGAACTCTTCGCTAAGCTTGCGAGAGCAAGATTTATGATGGGTGACTCCTGGAAGTCATCGTTGAACCATTTGTTGATGCCGCCATTTTATTTTATTTTATTTTATTTTTCCGTTGATGCGAGAGAAGATCGACCCAAAATGTCCAATGGGATGCCTCAATGAATGAGCCGTGCCTACGCGATCCGGCGTCTCGTGAGGCCGCACAAATCGCCATAACTTCACGCACGATCTCCATTATGACCCCAACCGAAGATCTCCGTGCAACGCATGGTGCCGCGGCGATATCTCCCGATCTCGCTATTTCAAATCCTTACCGCACATGACGGGTTCCATGAGCACAATTTGCAACAAATCTCCACCATCACACAAGATCCCAAGAGAACTCTTCAAGCTGCTTTGGGCAGAGTAGTTATGATGGGTGACCTCTGGAAGTCATCGGTTGAACCATCCGCTGATGCCATTTTATTTCCTTTTATTTTTATTTTACCATCGACGCCGAGAACGAGATCGACTCAAAACATCATCGATGGATGCCTTGACAAAAAACATGAGTCATGGGGCCCACGGCCGATCGCATCGCCGCGTGGGAGGCCGCAAATCTCCATAACTTCACGAGCATTCACGATTATGACCACAGAAAGATCTCCGCGGGGAGCACGATGCACAAATGCATGCGCATATCTGGTGATCCTCGATTTTGATCAAGCCTTCACGACGAAGTTCCGATGAGTAAAATTTATGACAAATCGCACACCAAAGACACCGATCACATGAGAACTCTTCGCCAAGGTGCTTGAGAGCGACTATGATGGGTGACCTCAGAAGTCATCGTTGGAACCATCTTGATGCCACATTTTATTTTTTATTTTTATTTTATTTTACCATTGACGAGAACCGGAGATCGACTCAAAATGTCATCGATGGGATGCCTCGACAAAAAACACGAGTAGCCACGCTGATCCATCTCGTGGAGGCCGCACAAATCGCCATAACTTCACGCATCGCCGATCACCATTATGACCCCAATCCAAAGATCACTGAGACGACGCTAGATGTGCCAAAGCACATGTGACATATCCCGATTTTGCTATTTCAAGCCTTACCTGAACATATGGGTTCCGCATGAGCACAATTTGGCAAATCTCCGCGCGACCACACAAAGACACCGATCCATGAGAACTCTTCGCTAAGTGCTGAGAGGAGACTATGATGGGTGACCTGGAAGTCATCGTGTTGAACCATCTGATGCCATTTTATTTTATTTTATTTTTATTTTATTTTATATTGACGAGAACTTGAGATCGAAAAATGTCATCGATGGGATGCCTTGACCGAAAACATGAGTCGTCCATAATCGATGCCGCAGGCGCCGCACAAAAAATTGCCATAACTTCGATCATCCGATTCCATTATGACCCCAATCCGAAAGATCTCGTGGAGGGCGCACGATGCAGATGAGCCATGCATCATCCCGATTCTCGGCTATTTCAAGCCTTACCGGCAATGATGGGTTCCATATGAGCACAATTTATGCAAATTCCAGTGACCGCACCAAAGACCATCCCATGAGAACTCTTAGTTAAGCTGTTTAGAGAGCACTATGATGGTGACCTCTTGGAAGTCATCGTGTTGAACCATATTGATGCCGCCATTTTATTTTTTTATTTTATTTTATTTTACCTGATGCGAGAACTAGATCGACTCAAAATGTCATGGGATGCCTCAAAAAAAACACATGAGCCGTGGGCCATGCGGTCGATCCATCATCTGCGGAGCCATGAAAATCGCCATAACTTGTGCACGCATCATTCATTATGACCCCAATCCAAAAAGATCTCCATGAGCATGCGATAAGCATGACGTGGGACTGATCTCCATTTTGCTATTTCAAAGCCTTCGGCACGATGGTTAGACGGCAAATCCCAGGGCGTGACACACAAAGACACCGCATCCCATGAGAACTTTCTTAAGCTGCTTGGGCGAGAGCAGTACTATGATGGGTGACCTCCTGAGAAGTCATCGTGTTGAACCATCTGTTGATGCCGTCCATTTTATTTCCTTTTTATTTTATTTTATTTTTCGTCGATGCGTTGAACTCGACTCGACCAAAATGTCATCGATGGGATGCCTCGATGAAAAACATGAGCCGTGGGCACGCGATCCACGCATCTCGTGGAGCTAAAATTGCCATAACTTCACACATGATCATCCATCGCCATTATGACCCAATCCAAAAAGATCTTCCGGGGCACGACGTGTAGAAGCCAAAGCATCTGACCGATCTCGATTTTGGCTATTTCAAGCCTTACCACCGCACGGGTTCCACATGAGCACAATTTACAAACCATGAGAACTATTCAATTAAGCGTGTTTGAGAGCAAGACTATGATGGGTGACCTCGGGAAGTCATGTTGAACCATTTGTTGATGCCATTTTATTTCCTTTTATTTTATTTTATTTTACATTGACGCCGAGAACTCGAGATCGACCAAAATGTCATCGATGGGATGCCTCGATTGAAAAACATGAGTCGGGGGCCCAGGTCGATCACGCATCTCATTTGGAGCAAATTGCCATAACTTCATGATGATCATCCAATTCGCCATTATGAATTTGAAAAGATCTCGCGGGGCATGATGCAGAAGCACGCGATCTGGACCAGATCTCAAATTTTGGCTATTTCAAGCCTTATCGTACGTACGGGTTTGAGCACAATTTAAATCGCCAATGACCGCACAAAGACACTGATCCCATGAGAACTCTTCGCTTAAGCGTTGCGAGAGAGTACTATGATGGGTGACCTGGAAGTCATGAACCATCTGATGCCCCATTTTATTTCTTTATTTTATTTTATTTTATCATTGACGCTAGAGAACTCGATCGACTCAAAATGTCGATGGATGCCTCGACTGAAAACACGAGCCATGGGGCCCACGGCCGATCCGCACATCTCGTGGAGGCCGCATGAAAATCGCCATAACTGCACGCATCATCCGACCCATTATGACATCCTGAAAGATCTCGTGGTGCACGATGTGAGCAAATGTGAGCATTGGGGGACACGATCCATTCGCTATTTCAAGCCTTACCGCACGGACGGTTCATATGAGCAATAATTTATGAAAATCCGGCGACCGCATCACACCGTGATCATGAGAACTCTTCGCTAAGCTGTTTGGGCGAGAGCAAGACTATGATGGGTGACCTGGAAGTCGTGGTTGAACCATCATGATGCCCATTTTATTTCTTTATTTTATTTTATTTTACCGCTGACGCCGAAGAACTCGCGATCGACTCAAAATGTCATCGATGGGATGCCTGAAAACATGAGCGTGGGGCCCACCATTGATCCTGTTCGCGGTGGAGGCCGCAGAAAATCACCATAACTCGCACAATCATCCGATTCGCCATTATGACCCAATCCAAAAGATCTCTGGGGAGCACGACGCTGATGCCACAGCGCATCTGGACCCGATCTCGACTATTCGCTTTACCTGGCACAACGGGTTTCCGATGAGCACAATTTGCAAAATTCCAGGCACGACACTGACACCATATCCCATGAGAACTCTTCGCTTAAGCTGCGCGAGAGTACTATGATGGGTGACCTGGGAAGTCTGTTGAACCATCTATTGATGCCCCATTTTATTTCCTTTATTTTATTTTATTTTATTTTGTTGACACCGAGAACTCGAGATCGACTCAAAAAATGTCATCGATGGATGCCTCGACTAAAAACACAAGTCGTGGCCCACGCTGCCGATCCTCTCGTGGAGGCCGCACGAAAATCACCATAACTTCACGCATCATCATCCGACCCATTATGACCCCAATCCGAAAGATCTCCATGGGGTGCAGATGCAGATGTGCGGGCATGACGGCTATCCGATTCCAATTTCTGCATTTGAAGCTTTACAGAAGACTAATGGTTCCCGCATGAGCACAATTTGTGAAAAATCTCCACGCTATCACATGGGTGACCCTGGGAAGTCATCGTTGAACCATTGTTGATGCCGCCATTTTATTTCCTTTATTTTTATTTTATTTTATTTGATGCGAGAACTCGGAGATCGACTAAAAAATGTCGATGGGATGCCTCAAAAAAACATGAAGTGGGGGGCCCACGCGATTGATCCGATCTTGTGGAGGCCGCATGAAATCGCCATAACTTCACGCGATCATCGATTTGCCATTACCCCACCCGAAAGATCTCACGTGCATGATGCGTAGACGATCCAGGGACCCGTGATTCCATTTTGCTATTTCAAAGCCTTACGCGCACGACGTTCCGATGAGCACAATTTGAAATCTCACACGCGACCGCACAAAGACACCGATCCATGAGAACTCTTCGCTAAGCTGCTTGCGAGAGCTATGATGGGTGACCTCTGGAAGTCATCATGTTGAACCATATGCTGATGCCGCCCATTTTATTTCCTTTATTTTTATTTTATTTTACCGCGATGCCGAGAACTCGAGATCGACTCAAAATGTCATCGATGGATGCCTCGAAAAACATGAGTCGCTGACGATCTCGGTCTCGTGGAGGCCGCACGGAAATCGCATAACTTCGCGCACGATCATTCGATTCGCCATTATGACCCCAACTGAAAGATCTCCGCGGGCGACGCGCACATATTCGATTTCGACTATTTGAAGCCTTATCGCATAACGGGTTCCATGAGCACAATTTGCAAATCCACGGTGACCGCATCAAAGACACCGCATCCCATGAGAACTCTTCGCTTAAGCTGCTAAGAGCAAGATTATGATGGGTGACCTGAAGTCATCGTGGTTGAACCATCTTGATGCCGCATTTTATTTCCTTTATTTTTATTTTATTTTATTGATGACGAGAACTCGAGATCGAATTCAAACGTCATCATGGATGCCTGACTGAAAAACATGAGTCATGCCCACATCGACCTCCGTGAGCTACACGGAATCGCATAACTTCACGACATCGTCGATTCGCCATTATGACCCCAATCCGAAAGATCTCAGGATGACGAGATGTGCCGCATGCATCTGGGGACTATCTCGATTTCGCTATTTCAAGCCTTACCGCACACGGGTTTCACGTGAGTACAATTTGTAGAAATTCCAAGGGGACGCACCGACACGATCCCATGAGAACTCTTCGCTAAGCTGCTTGGGAGAGCGATTATGATGGGTGACCTGAAGTCGTTGAACCATCTTGATGCTATTTTATTTCCTTTTTTATTTTATTTTACTGAACGGAGAACTCGATCGACTCAAAATGTCATCGATGGGATGCCTCGAAAAATGAGGGGCCACGCGTGCCGCCGTGAGAACACAAACATAACTCGCATCCGATTTGCCATTATGACCCAACCGGAAAGATCTCATGACGCGCAATGTGCTCATCGGGACCAGATCTATTTCGGCTATTTCAAGCCTGGACGGATGGTTCATGAGCATAATTTATGCAAATCTCCGGACGCACAAAGACACCGATCCCATGAGAACTCTTCGCTTTGCTTAAGCAGAGAGCATTATATGATGGGTGACCTCGAATCGTGGTTGAACCATCTTTGATGCCACCATTTTATTTCCTTTTATTTTATTTTACCGACATTGAGAACCGATTAATCAAAAATGTCATCGATGGGATGCTGACGAAAAAAAAAAATGTCGGGTCGACCATGATTCGTCATGTACACAAAAAATCCATAACTTCACACACGCATCCGATTCGCCATTATGACCCCAATAAAGATCGAAGACGATGCAGATGTGCCGCGATCGGGACTCGATTTTTTTTGAAGCCTTACCGAAGACGCGGTTCCATGAGCATATTTATGTGAAATCCAACGGGCGCGACCGCACACAAAGATCACATGAGAACTCTTCGCTTGTTTTGCTTGGGCGAGAAGCATATGATGGGTGACCTTGGGAAGTCATTTGAACCATCTTGATGTCCCATTTTATTTCTTTTATTTTATTTTATTTTACCGTTCATGCCAAATAACTCGAGATCGACCAAAAAATGTCATCGATGGGATGCCTGACAAAACATGAGCCGTGGGGCCACACGTTGATCATGCATCTCGTGGAGGCCGCAGAAATCACCATAACTTCATGCATCGTCATTTACCATTATGACCCAATCCGAAAGATCACCATGGCGACGACGCGCAGATGCAGCAATGGCGGACCCATATCTCCGATTTCAGCTAGTTCGAAGCCTTATCGTGACAGATGGGTTCCAGATGAGCACAATTTAAACAAATTTCCATGACCGCACACCAAAGACACCAGATCCCATGAGAACTCTTCGCTAATGTTTGCGAGAGCACTATGATGGGTGACCTCTGGAAGTCATCGTTGAACCATCTATGATGCCGCCCCATTTTATTTCCTTTATTTTTATTTTATTTTACCAGACGTAGAACTGAGATCGACTCAAAACGATCGGATGCCTGACAAAACACAAGTCGGCCGATAATCCGCACGTATCATGTGGAGGCCGCATGAAAATCGCCATAACATCGCCCATGGTTGTCTGATTCGACATTATGACCCCAATCCGGAAAGATCTCCATGACGCGCGCGATAGCTAAGCATCGTTCATATCTCCGGCTGCTATTCAAGCCTTACCGTGCATGACGGTTCCATGATCATAATTGTGACAATCTAGCGACCGCAGACACGATCATGAGAACTCTTCCAATGTGCTTGGGCAGAGCAAGATATGATGGGGTGACCTCTGGGAAGTCGTGTTAAACCATTTATTGATGTCACCCATTTTATTTCCTTTATTTTATTTTATTTTACCACACGCCGGAGAACTCGGCGATCGATCAAAAATGTAATGATGGGATGCCAAAAAACACGAGCCGGGCCCATCACGCATCATCTCGTGGAGGCGAAGGAATCGCCATAACTTCATGCACGATCGTCCGATTCGCCATTATGACCCCAATGAAAGATCTGTTGACGAGATGAGCAAAGCGCATATGGGTCCGACTCCGATTTCGCTTTTCATTTCTCCTTGCGCGGACCGGTTCATGAGCACAATTTATGAAAAATCTTAGGCGACCGCACCAAAGACACAGATCCCATGAGAACTCTTCGCTAATCGTTTGCGAGCAATAATGATGGGTGACCTCGGGAAGTCGCCGTGTTGAACCATCTGATGCCGCATTTTATTTATTTTATTTTTATTTTATTTTACCATGAGCCAGAACGATCGACTCAAAAATCATGGGGATGCTCGGACTAAAAACACGAGTATGTGGCCCACGTATTGATCCGCATTCGCTGAGGCGGCCGCCATAACTTCCCATGATCGTCCGATATTATGACCCCAACTGAAAGATCTTTGCACGACATATATGTGCGGTGTGCATCATGGACCCGACCATTTCGCTATCAAGATTTACACACGATGGTTCCGCATGAGCACAATTTGCAAATCTCCGGCACGCACGCACAGCATCCCATGAGAACTCTTAAGCTGCTGGTAGAGTAGTACATGGGGTGACCTCGGAAAGTCAGTGGTTGAACCATTTGATGTCGCCCATTTTATTTCTTTATTTTTATTTTATTTTACATCGCGGAGAACCTCAACAAAATGTCATCGATGGGATGCCTCGATTGAAAAACACGAGCGGGGCCCACGCGATCACGCCTCGTGTGGAGGCCGCACGAAATCGCCATAACTCACATCATCCCGATTCGCCATTATGACCCCAATCCGAAAGATCTCCGCACACACGCAGATATGCAGCATCGGGACTGATTCCATTTTGGCTATTTAAGCCTCGCGCGCGACGGTTCATGAGCAAATTAGAAATCTCCGGCGACCGCACCAAAGACACCATATCCCATGAGAACTCTTCGCTTAAGCGTGTTTGGGCGAGCAAGTATGATGGGTGACCTGAAGTCGTCGTCAACCAACTATTGATGCCACATTTTATTTCCTTTTATTTTATTTTATTTTACCGTTGACGAGAGAACTCGTGATCGACTCAAAAAAATCGATGGGATGCCTCGACAAAACATGAGTCGGGGCCCATACTGCGATGATGGAGGCCGCAAAAATCGCCATAACTTTGCATGATTGTCCGCATCATTATGACCCCAACCGAAAGATCTCCGTGCACGACATGATGCCAGATATAAGGGACCCGTATCTCCGATGCTATTTGAAGCCTTACCATACGCATCGATGAGCATAATTTGCAAATCTCCAGGGCGCACTCACCAAAGACACCGATCCCATGAGAACTCTTCAAGCGCTGTTTGGAGAGCAATATGATGGGTGACCTCTGGAAGTCATCGTGTTGAACCATCTGTTGATGTGCCCATTTTATTTCTTTATTTTATTTTATTTTACCATGACGAGAACTCGAGATCGACTCAAAAATCGCCGATGGGATGCTCGACAAAACATGAGCCGTGGGCTGGCCGATCCACACATCTCGTGGAGGCCGCACAAAATCCATAACTTCGCACGCATCATGGATTCGCCATTATGACCCCAATGAAAGATCTCTCAGGCGCGACGAAGCGTACCGATGGCGACCAGATTCCACTAGCATTTCAAGCCTTACGCGCACAAACGGGTTCCATGAGCACATTTGCGGCAAATCTCCAAATGCACGACCGCACTAACACACCATATCCCATGAGAACTCTTCGCTGTTGCTATGCGAGAGCATAGAATGGGTGACCTTGGGAAGTCATCGTGTTGAACCATCTCGATGCCCCATTTTATTTCCTTTATTTTTATTTTATTTTACGTTGACGCCGAGAACTCAGATCGACTCAAAATGTCATCGATGGGATGCCTCTAAAAAACACGAGTCGCGGGGCCACGTCGATCGGCATCTCGTGCGAAGGCCGCATGAAAATCACCATATATTAGCACATGATCATCTGATTCACCATTATGACCCCAATCCGGAAAGATCTTGGGGACACAGATGTGCCAAAGCAGATCGGACCGATCTCGATTTTGACTATTTTGAAGCCTTACCGCACACAACGGGTTCGACATGAGCACAATTTGCAAAATCTCGGACGACCGCACCACACCATCATCCATGAGAACTCTTCGCTTAAGCGTTTGGGCGAGAGCAAGATGGTGACCTCCGGAAGTCTGTTGTTGAACCATATGATGCCCATTTTATTTCTTTATTTTATTTTATATTGATTCCAAAGAACTTGATCAAAAAACGCCATCGATGGGATGCTCGAAAAAATGAGGTGGGGCCCACATGGTTGATCCATGCCTTCGCGGAGGCCGCAAGGAAATCCATAACTTCGCATGATCATCATTCCATTATGACCCCAATGAAAGATCTCATGACGATGCACGAAAAGATATCCTGGGATTCAGATTCCATTTCGCTATTTCAAAGCCTTACGCGGAGTTCCGAGAACAATTTATGCATATCTCAAAGCATGACCGCACAAGACACGATCATGAGAACTCTTCGCTAAGCATGCTTGAGAGCAAGATTATGGTGACCTCGGAAGTCGCCAGTTGAACCATCTGATGCACATTTTATTTTTTTATTTTATTTTATTTGACGCAGAGAACTCGACGATCGACTCCGAAAATGTCGTCGATGGGATGCCTGACAAAACATGCGAGCACATTGATCGACATCTGTGGAGCAAGGAAATCATAACTTCTGCACGATCGTCCATTCCATTATGACCCCAATGAAAGATCTCCGCATGACGTGATATGTCAGCACATCTCGTCCATATCTCCATTTTTCAAAGCTTACCGCACGGAGTTCGATGAGCAAAATTTGGGCAAATCTCAAGCGGCACCAAAGACACCGATCCCATGAGAACTCTTCGCTAAGCGTTTGAGAGCAGCGATGATGGGTGACCTCCTAGAAGTCGCCGTGTTGAACCATCTGCTGATGCCACCCATTTTATTTCCTTTTTTTATTTTATTTTACGCTTGACGCCGGAGAACTCGATCGACTCAAATCATATCGATGGGATGCACGAAAAAACAAGTCTAATGCCGATCCGACGCCTCGTGGTGTGGAGGCCGCATAAAATCACCATAACTTCATGCACGTCCGATTCGCCATTATGACCCAATGAAAGATCTTCGCACGCGCGATGCCTAAATGTACCTATCTCCCATTTTGGCTATTTCAAGCCTTACGCAGATGACGGTTCCAATGAGCACAATTTATAAATCTGGTGGGCGACGCACCAACACACGATCATCATGAGAACTCTTAAGCATGTGCTTGGGCGAGAGCGTATGATGGTGACCTCTTGGGAAGTCATCGTGTTGAACCATCTGTTGATGCCATTTTATTTCCTTTTATTTTATTTTATTTTACCGCTGACCGAGAACTCGATCGACTCAAAATCATCGATGGGATGCTCAATTAAAAAACATCGTCATGCGGATCGATCCACGTTCTTGGAGGCAAAATCGCCATAACTTTGCACATTGTCCCATTTCAACTATCTCAAGCCTTATCGTGACGGACAGATTCTATAAGCACAATTTGCTATCTTCTAGACGCGTCGCATTCAAAGACACCGATCATGAGAACTCTTCGCTAAGCGTTTAGCGAGAAGCAAGATGATGGGTGACCTCCTGAAGTCATGTTGAACCATCTCGTTGATGCCACCATTTTATTATTTTATTTTATTTTATTTACGGAGAACTGACTCAAAATTCAATGGGATGCCTGGATTGAAAAAAAAAGTGGGGCCAATGCTATGATATGCGTCTTCTCGGGAGGCCGCACAAAATCACCATAACTCATATCGCATCCCGATTCCATTATGACCCCAATCAAAGATCTCTGGGTGCACGCGAGCGATGCACATCTAGATCCGCTTATTTCTAAAGCTTTACTCAGATGATGTTCTCATGAGCACATGCAAAATTTCACCGCACGACAAGATCCCATGAGAACTCTTCGCAATGCAAGAGGCATATGATGGGTGACCTCTGAAGTCGCCATGAACCATCTGTGTCGCCATTTTATTTCTTTTATTTTTTATTTTACCGCTGATGCCGAGAACTCAGATCAACTCCAAAAAAACGTCATTGATGGATGCTGATGAAAACATGAGTCGTGGGGCCTGTGGACAATCCGCATCGTGTGGAGCTGAACGAAATCTCCATAACTGCACATTGTCCGATCTATTATGACCCCAATCCAAATATCTTCATGCGAGGACGCGTGATTACAAAGGATTCAAGGACCAGATTCCCATTTTGGTTCAAAGCCTTACACATATGGACTTCATATGAGAAGAATGCGAAATATCTGAACCATCTATTTATGCCGCCCATTTTATTTCCTTTATTTTATTTTATTTTACCATGTGGAGAACACGAGATCGACTCAAAATGTCATCATGGGATGCCTCGACAAAAAACATGAGTCGGGGCTACGTTGATCCATCGTGTGTGGAGGCCACGTAAATCGCCATAACTTCATGGAAGATTTTGATTCACAACCCAATTATGACCCATGACGCGCGTAAGAACCGCAGTGCATCCGGGGACCGATTCATTTGATTTCCTTAGCCATGTTCCGCATGAGCACAATTTGGAAAATCTCAATGGACCGCAAAGACAAAGATCCCATGAGAACTCTTCGTAAGCATGCTGGTGAGCAACTATGATGGGTGACCTGAAGTCAGTGTTGAACCATCTGTTGATGCCGCATTTTATTTCCTTTATTTTATTTTATTTTACATTGACGCCGAGAACTCGGATCGACCAAAATGTCATCGATGGGATGCCTCGATCAAAACACGATGGGGGCCTTGCGATCCGCATCGTGTGGAGGATCGCAATAACTTGCGACGCGATTCACCATTATGACCCCAATCCGAAAGATTTTGGGGTGCACGAGATGTGGCAGGCATCGGACCTATTCCCGAGGCTATTCAAAGCCTTACGCACGACATGTTCGATGAGCACAATTTGCAAATCTCCAATGGCGCACCGCACCAAAGACACCGATCCCATGAGAACTCTTCAGCTAAGCGTGCTTGGGCAAGAGCAGTACTATGATGGGTGACCTCTGGGAAGTCGTGTTGAACCATCTGATGCCGCCATTTTATTTCTTTTATTTTTATTTTATTTTAATGTTGACAGCTGACGACTCAAAAAAAAAATCGATGGGATGCCTCGACAAAAAGCCGTGGGGCCTGACGTCTCGTGTGGAGGCCGCACGGATATCGCCATAACTTCGTGCACGATCATCTGATTCGCCATTATGACCCCAATCCAAAGATCTCACGACACATGTGTCGCAGCGACCGGCGGACTCATCTCTATTTCAAGCCTTACCGCGCACTAATATGTTGATGAGCAATTTGTCTAACGGGTGACCGCACAACACACATATCACATGAGAACTTTGCTTGGGCAAGCATTGATGGGTGACCTTGAAGTCATCGTTGAACCATCTGCTGATGCCGCCATTTTATTTCCTTTTATTTTATTTTATTTTATATTGACCGAGAACTCGGATCGACTCAAAATGTCATCGGGATGCCTCGATCAAAAACATGAGTTGTGGGGCCACTATCCATCTCGTGGAGGCACACGGAAATCACCATAACTTCGTGCATGATCATCTGATTCGCTATTATGACCCCAATCTGGAAAGATTTCTGCGGCGCACGACGCGCATATGTGCCGTAGATGCATCCGGCGACCCGATCTGATTTCTATTTTGAAACCTTACTGGACCGTTCCGATGAGCACAGGGCAAATCTCCAGCACCGCACAACACACCATCATGAGAACTCTTCGCTAAGCTGTTTGGGCAAGAGCGATATGATGGGTGACCTCCGGAAGTCGCCGTGTTGAACCATCCGCTGATGCCACCATTTTATTTCATTTTATTTTATTTTATTTTATCGTTGACATCGGAGAACTCGGCGATCGACTCCGAAAACGTCATCGATGGGATGCCTCGACCGAAAACACGAGCCGGGCCCACGCATGATCCGTCGCGGAGGCCGACAAAATGCCATAACTCGCACGATCGTCGATTCGCCATTATGACCCCAATCCAAAGATCTCACGACGAAATGTGCCGCTGCAGCGCATCTGGGACCCAGATCTGATTTCGGCCATTTTGAAGCCTTCCCGCAGCACAGACATGTTCTGAATGAGCATAATTTGTGGCTAATCTCCAGCGGGCGTGACCGCACCAACACACCAGATCACATGAGAACTCTTCAGTTAAGCGTGCTTGGGCGAGTGCAGTACTATGATGGGTGACCTTATGGGAAGTCATCGTGTTGAACCATTGTTGATGCCGCCATTTTATTTCTTTATTTTTATTTTATTTTACCGCTGACGCCGAGAACTCGTGATCGACTCAAAATGTCATCATGGGATGCCTCGATCGAAAAACATGAGCCATGGGGCCTCGATCGATCTGCGTGAGGTCGCACAAAATCACCATAACTTCGCATGATCGTCATTCGCCATTATGACCCCAATCAAAAGATCTCTGGGAAGAATGACGAGCATGCGCAGCATCTGGGACCGATTCCGATTTCGCTATTTGCCTTTACCGCACGGATGGGTTCCATGAGCATAATTTGGCAAATCTCCAACGGCACCGCCAAAGACACCATCACAGAACTCTTAGTTAAGCTGCTTTGAGAGAGAGTACTATGATGGGTGACCACCGGAAGTTGCTGTTGAACCATCTGCTGATGCCCATTTTATTTCCTTTTATTTTATTTTATATACCATTGACGCCGAGAACTCGATGATCCTTGAAAATATCATCGATGGGATGCCTCTGACCGAAAAAACATGAGTGGGGCCCACGGCTCATTCGCCTCGCGGGGAGGCCGCATAAATCACCATAACTTCAGCACGCATCATTGACTCCATTATGACCCCAATCCAAAAAGATCTCCATGGCGACGCGATGCCGGCGATTTATGGACCCATATATCTCCGATTTCTATTCAAGCCTTCGGGACATCGGTTCTGAGCACAATTTATGCAAATCTCCAAGCGTGACCGCATCAAAGACACCGATCATGAGAACTCTTCGCTAAGCTTTGAGAGCAAGATTATGGGTGACCTCTGAAGTCATCGTTGAACCATCGTTGATGCCGCCATTTTATTTCCTTTTATTTTTATTTTATTTTACCGTTGACGCCGAAGAACTCGGAATCGACTCAAAATAAATGGGATGCCTGATGAAAAGCGTGGGGCCCACTGATCCACGTCTCGTGGAGGCCGCACGGAAATCACCATAACTGCATCACGATTGTCCGACCATTATGACCCCAATCCAAAGATCTCCAGGCACATGACGCGCATATGTGCCAAAGGAGCATCTAGCGGGACCCATATCTTTGATTTTGATTATTTTGAAGCCTTATTGTAGCATATGGTTCCATGAGCATAATTTGGCAAATCTAGTAGCACCAAAGCAAAGACATATCACATGAGAACTCTTCGCTAAGTGTGCTTAGAAAAGACTATGATGGGTGACCTCGGGAAGTCATCAACCATCTTGATGCCGCCCATTTTATTTCATTTATTTTATTTTATTTTATGCCGGAGAACTCGTGATCGACTCAAAAGTCACGATGGGATGCCTCGACGAAAACACGAGCCATGGGGCCCACCCAGCTAATCCGCATGTCTCGTGTGGTGGCTGCACGAAAATTGCCATAATTTTGCGCATGATCGTCCGATTCGCTATTATGACCCAATCCAAAAGATGTGGCAGATGAGCCGATGGTGCAGATGGGACCCATATCTCCATTTCACTATTTCAAGCCTTTACCGTGGCACGGGTTCCGCATGAGCACAATTTGCTAAATCTCCGCGCATGACCGCACCAAAGACACCGCATCCCATGAAAATACTTCGCTAAGCGCTAAAGCAAGATTTGATGGGTGACCTCGGGAAGTCGCCGTGTTGAACCATCTGCTGATGCCACCCATTTTATTTAGTTTTATTTTATTTTATTTTATCACACGGAGAACTAGATCGACTCAAAATGTCAGATGGGATGCCTCGACTAAAACACGCAAAGATCCATCTCGTGGAGGTCGCATGAAAATGCCATAACTTCACACGTCCCCGATTCATTATGACCCCAAATCAAAGATCTCTAAGCACACAAGATGGCCAGATGCATCCGGGACTCAGATCTGATTTCTGCTATTTCAAAGCCTTACCGCGACGTTCCGCATGAGAATAACAATAAAATCTCCTGCACCGCACAGCAAGACATTAGATCCCATGAGAACTCTTCAATTAAGCATGCTTGGAGTAGACTATGATGATGACCTCTGGAAGTCATCGTTGAACCATCCGTGATGCCGCATATTTTATTTCTTTTATTTTATTTATTTTACCATTGACACGTGAGAGAACTGATCGACAAAATGTCAGATGGGATGCCTTGATTGAAAAAAAAACATGAGCGGGGCCACTGGTCGATTCTCGTGGAGGCCGCAAGGAAACCGCCATAACTACAAGCATGATCGTCCGATTCGCAATTATGACCCCAATCTAGAAAGATCGCATCGACGCATGATGTAAGCATGTCATCTGACCCATATCTCGATTTCAATTTCAAATCACCGCGACGCATGGTTTCATGAGCACAATTTTGCAGAAATCTCCGCCAGCGCCGCACCAAAGACCAGATCACATGAGAACACTTTAAGCTGCTTTGGGCGAGAGCGATATGATGGGTGACCTCGAAGTCGTTGAACCATCTTAATGCCGCCCATTTTATTTTATTTTTTATTTTATTTTACTATGATGCCGGAGAACTTGAGATCGACTCAAAACGCCATCGATGGGATGCCTCGACAAAACATGAGCCGTGGGGCCACATGATCCGACGCCTTTGGGAGGCCGCACAAATCCATAACTTCACGCATATTCGACCACCATTATGACCCCAATCCGAAAGATCTCAGAGCGACGACGCATGATGCCAAAGGTGCATCTGGGACCAGATTCCGATTTCGCTATTTCAAGCCTTATCAAGACATGGGTTCAGAGCACAATTTAGCAAATCTCCAGAAGGATCTCACAAAGACACCATCATGAGAACTCTTTAAGTGTTTGCGAGTAGTATTATGATGGGTGACCTGGAAGTCACGTTGAACCATCTATCGATGACCCATTTTATTTCCAATTTTATTTTATTTTAACGCTTGACGCCGGAGAACTCGGATCGACTCAAAATCTTCGATGGGATGCCGACCGAAAAAAAACATGAGTGGGGGCCCACGCGTTGGTCCGCTGTGTTCTCGTGTGGAGGCGGATAAATCGCCATAACTTTGCGCACGCATCGTCCGATTCCATTATGACTCCAATCCGAAGATCTCGCTGGCGACAACGCGATGTGCCGATGTGGTGGGGACCAGATCTCGCTATTTCAAGCCTTACGCAAGACGGACGGTTTCACATGAGCACAATTTATGCAAATCTCCAGGTTTGACGCACCAAAGACACCATATCATGAGAACTCTTCGCTAAGCTGCTTTGCGAGCAAGATTATGATGGGTGACCTCCTGAGAAGTCATCGTGTTGAACTATCTGTTGATGCCGCCTATTTTATTTAATTTATTTTATTTTATTTTACCATTGATGTCGGAGAACATGATGATCGACTCTGAAATTGTTGTAAATGGGATGCCTAGGACTGAAAAATAAGAGCATGGGCCCACTCGATCCGCACGCTGTGGAGGCCGCATGGAAATCGCCATAACTTCACACGATCGGATTCGCCATTATGACCCCAATCCGAAAGATCCACGGGCGACGACGAGCAGATGAGCAGTTGGTGCATCTAGACCCATATCTCGATTTTATTTTCAAGCCTTACCGCACGACGGGTTCTCGATGAGCACAATTTATGGTAAAATCTCCAGCGGGCGACCGCACCAAAGACACCAAATCCCATTAGAACTCTTCAATTAAGTGCTTGGGTGAGAGAGATGATGGTGACCGGGAAATCGTCATGTTGAACCATCTATTGATGCCCATTTTATTTTTTATTTTTATTTTATTTTATCATTGATGCGGAGAACTCGAGATCGACCAAAAAATGTCGTAGATGGGATGCATCGGACTAAAAAACACGAGTCCACATAGATCCACACGCCTCGCTTGGAGGCCGCATAAAACGCCATAACTTCACGCATAATCGTATTCGCCATTATGACCCCAATCCGAAATATCCATAATGACTACTCCAAGATGGCCAAAATGATCTGACCCGTATCTCGATTTCTATTTCAAAGCCCGGCACTGACGGTTCGATGAGCACAATTTGCAAATCTCCATTGGACACCACCGCACAAGACACTGATCCCAAGAGAACTCTTCGCTTAAGCGTTTTGGGAGAGCGTACTATGATGGGTGACCTCTGAAGTTACCGTTGAACCATCTAATGCCACATTTTATTTTTATTTTATTTTATTTTACTATTGACACCGGAGAACTCGCCATCGACTCAAAATGTCATGATGGGATGCCGATTGAAAAATACGATCACACGATCTGTATGTCGTGCGGAGGCCGCAAAGAAATCGCCATAACTTCACGCATGATCGTCTGATTCGCCATTATGACCTCAAACTGGAAAGATCTCCGCGGGGCGCACGACGAGCAAATGTGCCACATGTGCATCTGGCAGGATCCGTGTCTCCGATTTTGGCTATTTCGAAGCCTTACCGCAACACAACGGTTCGCATGAGCATAATACAGAAATCTCCAATGACCGCACCAAAGACACCATATCCCATGAGAACTCTTGTTAAGCTGCTTGGGGAGAGCAAGATGTGATGGGTGACCTCTTGAGAAGTCTTCATGTTGAACCATCTATTGATGCCGCCCATTTTATTTCCTTTTATTTTATTTTTAATTTTGTCGTTGACGCCAGAGAACTCGGACTGAAAAACACGAGTCGTAGGGCCCATGCTAGAGGTGTCAAAAATTGACCCGACACGATAACTCAACATGAACCCACTCAAAAAATGGGTTTGGACAAAAATTTTCGTCCGTTCGCGAAGAAATTGACCGCTTGATTTTTCGAGTCCCATGACCCTCCAACCATAAATTTACTTGATTTTGACCTGCCAAGCTCAAATTTGACTCGAAATTGACTCAATGTTTACACACGAACCTGAATTTGGCTCGATTTTGACTTAAAAATTTATATATATATATATATATATATATATATATATATATATATATATATATATATATATGTCATTTGGGTAATGGTCAATTTGGTTGAAGTATTGGGTTCTATGTATTGACTTGTTTAATAAACGAGTCGGGTTCGGGTCAACCCTATTCGAATCGGGTCAATTTCGTGTCGACCAAAACGACCAATTGACACCCTAGCCCACACGTTGATCCATGCGTCGCGTGGAGGTCGCATGAAATCACCATAACTTGGTGCTCGATCGTCCGATTCGCCATTGTGACCCCAATCCGAAAAGATCTCCGAGGGGCGTAAAACGCGAAGATGTGCCACAGACATATCTGGCGGGACACATATCTTCGATTTCGGCTATTTCAAAGCCTTCTCGCGGCACGGACGGGTTCCAAATGAGCACAATTTGTGGCAAACCTCCAGCGGGCGCGACTGCACCATCACACCAGATCACATGAGAACTCTTCGCTTAAGCGTTTGGCGGGCATTATGGGTGACCTCGAAGTCATCGTTGAACCATCTATTGATGCCACCCATTTTATTTCCTTTTATTTTTATTTTATTATACCATTGACGCCGGAGAACACGACGATCGACTCTGAAAATGACGTCGATGGGATGCCTCGGACTAAAAAACACGATCCGTAGGGCCCACGTGGATAATCCGCGCTTCTCGTGTGGAGGCCGCACGAAAATCGCCATAACTTCGCAGACGATCGTCCGATTCGCCATTTTGATCCCAAGGAAAGATCTCATGGGGGCACACGACATGCAGATGAGCCGCAGGAGCATTTGGCGGGACACGTATCTCTGATTTTGGCTAGTTCAAAGACTTATCGCGGCTCGGATGGGTTCCACGTGAGCACAATTTCCAAAAAATCTCCAATGGGCACGACCGCACCAGCACAATAGATCCCATGAGAACTCTTCTGTTAAGCGTGCTTAGGAGATAGCAGTACTAGGATGGGTGACCTCATGGGAAGTCATCGTGTTGATCTATCTGTTGATGCGGAACATTTTATTTCCTTTTATTTG